>JAUZNJ010046858.1:0-31871 GCA_034780135.1 Jordanella pulchra | reverse complement strand
AACTTGCACAATTGGTGACAGACTAAATACTTATTTTCCCCACTGTACATACCATGCAATCCTGTACAATTGTTAAAAGTGTTCAACGAGAAAAAAGAAAAAAAAAACGTTCATTTTTATTTGCACCAAATCAAATACGTAAACTCTAATATTATCATCAAGAATATAATATTTTTCTTTTTTTTTAATTTATGGTATAACCAATTTACCAAAGAAGCGCCTCATGCCAAGGAACAATTCATTAAGATTTGGTCATGATCCAGATTACGTGCGAGTTTTATCTATAGGTGTAAGTCACAATATGGGGCAGTATTTGTTGCGTGGTGAAGGTCTTCGTTTTCTGGGTGCCATTCAAGTTTTTTACTTGTATTCTCTTTCTAAATACAATACAAAAATATTACATATCTTGCTATAGGTTTTCAGTGTTTTTGTATGACATCAGAATTAAGACTCAGGATTGTAATTTGACTTTATAGATATAGTCTATCAGTCCGGTGGCTAGTTTTCATTCAGTCTTGACTGAGACTCGTGTCAGTTTCCTGACAGACAACACCGAGGAAAAATTAAACACTATAAATTCCGATGAAAAAACAGTGTCTAACAGTCCTAAATAGCAATCTAACTGTTCCTGCAGAGTGGTAAATAATTACAATGACAATCTGTCTGTGAATTAACAGTAGTGAAAACAAATCTCAAAGCATCTTACAGATTTATTCACAAGACAGGTAACATCAGGAAAATGTAATAATACTAATTATTAATACTAATACTAATTTCTAACAACTTATTTAAATCTACTAATTATAAACCTGATATATTTAAAACGTCCCAAATTAGTAAGAAAATGGGAAGAAATTAAGTATACAGATAAAAGACAAAACAACGCTATTGACAGATTTAGAGGGAGGCGCTGACGCACTGTGGGATTATTTGCTAAACATGAAAAAGCAAAAGAAGAAGAGCGGTATTGTTTCTGATTACTGACGTCACAATTCAGCGTCCATTCAGCGGGACTATCGCATCCTTTTGAACTGTTTGGTCGTGCTGCTGCAGAAAAGAGAAAACATTGCAACTTAATAAAAGCGTTTTTACTCACCCCAAACTTCTGATATGATCGACAAAGAGGACCCGATTATCAGTGAGGAGGAAGCGGCACAGTATGATCGCCAGATTCGGTTGTGGGGGCTGGATGCCCAGAAAAGGTGAGCTAGCTCAGTTAGCTTTTTTGGCTAATCTCAGCAGCGGATGGTTTAGCTGGTTCCCTTCTTTCTGCTCAAGACTCGAGACTAGTGCCAGTCGCCTTTTTGTTTAAATGCTTTATTGAGTCGCGTTATTTGTCAATTAGATTTTTATCGATATACCCTAAATGTATTTTTTTTATCTTTACAAGAAACAGCTGGAAAACGACACTCGTCAGGGTACACTTACCGTAACACAGTTGCAACATTTTAAGTTGTTGACAGTTTTTCTAATCGATTTTTTTAGATTGTAATTTATAAATGGTTTTATTTTTTACATTTGTTTCAGTTTAATGTTTTAATTTCACTCATCGTTGTTATGTTTATATTCAGGAAATGTTTCCTTTGTTCTACGGTTACGTTCATGTATTTTCCAGTCTGTTCTTAGTTAAAACGTTTTTTTTAATTGTTTCTAATGTTTTTTATTTCGTAAGATATCTTAAAATATTGTTTTTTTTTCTCCATGGCTTTTTGGATTTATACGATTAACCGAGTTAGCCCTAAACATCTGGCTCACATTAGATAAATAGGATTTACCATAATAGTTTTAGCGGAGAATAATAAAATATACAATCCATTGAATATGTGTTTGGTTCGTTGTGATAAAAGATAGTGATTGTATATTTGAATTCTACTAAAGCATTTAACGAACACAATCGTAGTATATTTTACAACAGCGTAACATTTAATTTGCGTTTTTCTCCGTAAAAGGCTGCGAGGATCCCGGGTGCTCCTGGCAGGTGTCGGAGGTCTTGGAGCTGAACTGGCTAAAAACCTGATCCTTGCTGGAGTTAAAGGACTCACTTTGCTGGATCATGAAAAGGTAAGGAAATGCTCATTATGCAAACATGGATCCGAGTAATTTATTGTTCATAACCTGCAATACAGTTTTTGTCCCATAGATGGCCATAGTAGCAAATTGATAATTATCCAAAGTTTGTGCTCATTACAAAAAAACAATGTTCAGGTTTCTGATCATCCACAAAACATCGAACCAGTAACAGGAGTCTCGTTTGGCTTCAGCTTGGATTGACCCATAACAGTATCTTACCTATAAAGGTGGTAGACTCATAGAAAAATATCCTAAAATATTTTCTGCCTGATGTTATTTCCTCCAGGTCTCAGAGGAGTCATGTCGAGCCCAATTCCTCGTTCCAGTGTCAGCTCAAGGTCAGAATCGGGCCCAAGCCTCTCTGGAGCGAGCACAGAACCTCAACCCCATGGTGGAAGTTCACGCTGACCCAGACCGAGCCGAGGACAAACCGGACGACTTTTTTCTGCAGTTTGATGCGGTGAGTGAGAATCAAGGATGGCAGTCTGGATCCGTTAATTACTGTTCAGTTCAATTAGGGGTCAATTAATTCTATCAAGGCCATTCCCAGTCTTTGTAGTTTTGTAAAAAATGAATAAATAAAAACATATAACCTGAGACACACATCACAATGCATGTGGATCAAAAACATCAGTGATCAGAACACCACTGAATCCCATCATTTCAGACCAAACACATTGTTATTCCTCACGATACTGAAATCTTACTGTTAGGATGTTTATTACTCCATGGATTTTGCTGATCACCATATCCCAGATTTTCATTCATTGCTTTAAAAAGCAAACATTTGTCTGCACTCTTGTTTTCACTGAGAATACAGCTGCCGTCTCGCAACAAACATGTCCTTGGATTTGAAAACTATTACCTTTGCATTTCAGAAGTAAGAAGAAATTGAAGAAAAGGTTAAGAACACGGGGAAACATTTAAATTCAGTCCTCCTCTAGTTTTACAATCCGTTTACAGTGAATATAAAGCAAGGTAGGAGGTTAACTTACTTTAACCTTCAGGGAAAAACTGTCCACGTACCTTGTTTCATCCAGTAGGAGGGATTCAGAGCAAGTTTTAACACTAAGCAGCTAAAAAATAAAAAAAACAAAATAAACAAGTGGATGCAAAAACACACCAACCCAAACTCTGCCCTTTCCAACAGTATCAAGATCTGTGGCGTTTTCTGATACAGTAGTGGGTGGTCCCATTTCACACATGGCAGCTTCATGTCTAGGGGGCCCTGTTGTCTCCTGGCTTGTACCTAATATTCTGGCCGGCTCTATGGGATGTATGAAGTAAAGAAAGCTCCGCATGCTGATCAAGGGGGAGGGTGGTTTTCATTTCTTGAAGCCAAAATCATAATTTCAATCTTACCTTCATTGATTTAAGACGATTATATTTTAAGTGGACTTAAAAAAAAAAAACGCCCGACGTAATCTTTTAGCAAATGTATATATTAGTTGGAAAAATGCTTTTTTTTTGTTGTACTTTTATCTGTTTAGTGTCATGAAACTCGCTTTGTGGAGCAGAAAAAAGTTTGCAGTTTGACAGCTGGCTGTTAGTCAGATTTTTATCCTTAATATTGTGAATAACTGGTTCTTATAGGGGTTGTAATTATTTGAAAATATCAGAACTATTTCTTTAAAAATACACTTTTTTATACACTCTGAAGATGACATTTAATTTTTTAATATGACAAGGATTTATTACTTCTGCACAATTTGAATTAATGAATTAATATTCATTAATTCTTTGTCTTTTTGGAGAGTAAGTAGACTACCTCCTGGTGTGTTTAGGGTAGATAGAACATCAGTGTTACACCGTACATGTATAAAAAAAATCCGTTTTAGATCAAAGTTAAAAGTTTTAATATCTGAATAAATATACACACAATAGCTTGTATTTCAAAATAAAGTTTTGGTTCCATTTTATCAATATTTGCTTTTACTTCTATGATGGGCTGCTTGTTAATAAATATTTTTTTTTATTTCAATCACTAATTACACAAATGTAGTTGTAACCGTCGAAAACTTTTTTTTCTACAGCATTATACGATTCATGTTAACACGGGTTCTGTTTCATCTTGCAATCCAATAACAAGCTTCTCTGAATAAATTAAATTGAAGATGAATAATATTTTAAAATTGTATTTCTTTATTAAAAATATATAATGGACAGAGAAAGGTTTTTAGATAAAATATAGAAAATAAAAATTCATGGTTGTTTTTATTATGTGATGTAATTGCATTAAATTGACACTGATAGTATTAAATCTTTATCCACATATACAAACATTTAGTAAAAGACACTTTATCCAGTCTTTTTGCAAAAATTTCCCCTCATTTCAAAACCCCCGAAAGTAAAAAAAAAAAAAGGGCGGTTCTTTAAAAAATGACAACAAATCTCATTTATTAGATAGGTAACAGGTTTTCTGTGATCTTTAAAAAGTTCTGTCACGTTTAGCCGGATTTTAAAAAGTCCTGCAGTACCCAAGTTGACCGCTAGATGCTGCTATTATCCCACTTTTTCAATTGCAGGCTGTTGTGATCATTTCTTTGCCTTAAGTTTGATCCGATCTGCTTAGCTTCACTCCTATGAAGGCAGTGGGTGTTTGTAGATCTGCTAATTAGCTATTCAGATGTTTCCCCCCAATTTATCTACATGCACAGTAAATACAGTCTGGTTTTATTAAAATAGTGTAGTTGTATTCAAACACATGATGTGTTGTATAATTCTGTTTTAAGTTAGTGGAAGTTAAATATGTGCTTGGGGCTGTCAGACATGCGTTGTTTAGAGATTCTGTTTGACATGATGGGCTTTTTACAACATTTCTGTAATTTTAAAAAGCAGATTTCCCTCAGTAACAGAACTGAAACTCCAGGGTTGAAAAAAGCTCCACATAATGAGCAAAGTTCTTTTGCTCGGTTGAATCAAAAAGGAAGCAAAAGGGGCTCATCACCACCAGAACAGAATGGAAAGAACAGCAAAAGATGTCTCACAGTGATCTTTTTAACTTCATCCTGAAAACAGGATTCATTCACAGCTGCGATCATTTCGATTTAACCAATGATGTTATGTCGCAAGGGCGTAATTACATTTTTAAGGGTTTTTTTTTTTTTTTTTTTTTTTTGGACACCTGTGGCTCAATTCAAGAATTAGTTAATGGAAAATGCATAAAACTGACCCCCGGCGTCTTTTATTGTTTTAGGAGCAATCTGTGAATAATAAGCTCTGATTTTGATGGTAAATGAGTAAAATTATAGTTTTATTCGGAGTCAGAAAAGCAAGATGGAAGATTTGAAGCCCAGTTTTTCCACTGGCTGCCTCTGTGGTTTTGTTTAATAAATAATGACGTTGCTAATTCTATTGTGCGATTCTGAATAAACACGTGAAGGTGCATTTTAGATGACGTCTTTTATGAATGAGGAGTAAATTCCTCCTAAACCGCAGTAACCATCTGGGACCACTGGTCGTTGATCACAGGCTGTCTGCTGCCATATGGAGCTCTGATCCTCTCAACCAGCATCTCTTATCAGTTGTTTACAGTCGTTCCTCAGCCCAACCTCCTTGTATAATAGTACACCGTGTAACTGCGTTAGTACATCGTCATAATCTGCTGCTGACAGTATTTTCCAGGTCAGTTCATGAAAACAGCAGTTATATTTTTATCACGTTGATTTTTCTGAGTTTTAAAATCCATTATAGCTTTGAATAATGAAGCCTGTAGGACATTTTAAGATCTGACTTTTAAACTTTGAAATATTTTGACTCTGAGCACGTTTTAGGGGGAAGTAAGTCACAGTTCAAAAGGATCTCATATTTTTCTTTTATCAAACAAATTTTTTTTATTTTTTACTTTGCGCTTCAAGAAAACAGTAAATGTTTCATTCTAAGTTGAAACAAAAAGAATATCTGCAGTAGTTTCTTCTTTCTATGCAAGTATTCAGTTCAATCACACAACACGTGTTCTCAAGACACTTTACAAAAACAATTCAATCATCGATTCATTGATTCAACAGCAATCCCTCACTGTAAGCATGCATGTAGCGACAGTGGAGAGGAAAAACTCCCTTTTAACAGGAAGAAACCTCCAGCAGAACCAGGCTCAGTGTGAGCGGCCGCGTTTTATAAGACAGTTTGCAGGGAACTAGTAACCCCACTAACAAAATCGTAAACTGAATTTTTGTCCTCTGCAGTATTATTCAGGGATACAGAAAAAAAGTGAAACCGATTCCTAAAAATTTATAGCTGCATTATCTAATAACGCTCTGCTAAAGTGGAGATGGGAATGTGTGGGATTATTCACCTTTTGAATAAAGCCATTGGAGTCTAAGATAGCATTAAAGACTGTATTCAAGCTATCTCCTTCAATGTCAACATGGATGTTAAATCTAACACTAAATCAGATAATTGTAACTATTGCTGATTAATACCTAATATTGTAAAGTTCACAAGGCATGAGACTGTTTTAGGTAAAAAAAAAAATTTTCTTTTTCATTTAAATTGTTAAAGGAGCTTAATAATAAAATGGCAAAATCAGGTTTGTTTGTTTTTGTTTCGTTTTTTGAGTTGATATTGATGTAGATAGGGCGGTATAGTTTAATGATTTAATCTCTTTCCTACCAAATCCAATTAATATTGTTTTTTTTCATCATTATTTGTTTCATTATAAAAATGACAAATGACATATTTCTTTCACAATCTAGCTTTGATTTCAATCATCTCTCTGGAAGGTGACGTTAATGTAAAGATCTGTGAAACATGTTTCGAAAATGATCGTGTTTCACAACAAACAATGAAAATGTATAAGGAGAAATCTAAGAACAAACAGCGATGAACTGACGTCGCCTGAAGCTATGGAAGCCCAAATGACAAAAAAAAAAAAACAGATTAATTCTTAAATGAACAAAATGTATTAATAAAGTCCAGACCTTGTAGATAATTTTAATAGATGTGCTTATTGGATCGTAGACGGGAGTCGTTTTATGATGAGTTTTTTCCCTTTGGGTTCATGGTTTATATTCAGGCCCGGCGTGTCATCGGCCTCCATGGGTCCTCCGGTTCGGTTACCTCACTCTTCTCCCATCAGCCACCTGCTCTAATTTGCCGTTCTCTCTGTCGCCCTCAGGTGTGTCTGACAGGATGCTCCAGAGACCTGATGGTGCGCATCGACCAGCTCTGCTCTCAGCACAACATCAAGGTCTTCTGTGGGGACGTCTATGGTTACTATGGTTACATGTTTTGTAACCTTGGACGGGAGCACAACTATGTGGAGTGAGTGTGTGTGCGTGGGGGGGGAGCTCTTGAAAATCTCACCTGTATTGACGTTTTGTTCCTTCCTTCATCTAATCTGCTAAAATGCTCAGATGGCTTTTAAAGACTCACGAAAATGCTGAACTCCAGCCCAGGTGACCGCCCAGTTCACCCTGATCACCAGCTTATTATTCTGTAAAGGAAGTGAATATGATTCAATCATCCGGAAGGGGATTTATTTAGTGCTGCGCAAGAAATAACATTTGCAGTGTAATCGTAATTTAACAAAATCAGAGGCATATTACATTTAACAAGAAAGGTTAAGACGCTAAAGTTCTCCCTCCAGCCCTTTAGGTGGCGGTACGCTGCTTTAAGTGGGTATAATGCCACAGAGGTGAGAAGAGGGAGTCGGCTATAACAGAGCCAGGCGTGTAAATAGAAGAAAGCACTTTCCTTGCAAAGGTTACAGTAAAGTCCTGCAGCAAGGAACTCTAGATTATGAAAAAAAAACTGAAACCCTGAAGTTAATCATCTTCAAGGAAAATCGAAACAAAATCACAATATTGTTTGAAAATGGTCACAGTTTGGATATGAGCGTTTGCTGTAGGTCTATAGCTGGGATGGTTTTCTATCTGCACCCTTGTTGTTTCTGATCTTTTATTGTAAAAGACCAGAATTTTTGAAATTAAAAATTATTATTATTTTTTTTTTTTTTTGTTTGAAGCTGCTGAAAATGAGTCATTGTTGGATTTTCCTCCTGAACCAGATAAAAAAAACCAGAAACATTTCACCAAACACAAGGAGGGCCTTCCAAGGTCGCCTTGGTCTCTGTGTGCTGGTTCATAGAGAGGAGAGCCTTACACTGACTCTGAACTTTAGATTCTTTTGGACACACAATAATAATTATTATAATAATGCATTGATGTCATTATTATTATTAAAAGTTTTTCATTTTTAATAACAGGATTTTAAATCTGTTGATGACTGAAAAAAAAAAACAACATTTCTATGTTTTATGGAACATTTCCTTTAAGCTTATATGTTTTTATTTTCATTACAGTTTTAATCTTTTTGCTATTTTATGATATGTTGTTTTTTTTTTAACTGTTGCTCTTTTTAAATAGGTCAATAGTTTTAGACCAAACTTGGTTTCATTTCCCAACAAAACTGGAAAAGTATCTGAAATGATCAAAAGTCTAGTTGTAATTTCTACTTTCTTTATTGTGTCGTGGGGAAAAAAAATATTATACATGTCATTAAATAAAGGAGATCGATAGATATTCACTTCTTTATTTAAACAGCTCCCCATGTTTGCTGCTTGTTGACTTCCTTTCTCAGTTTTTATATTTTTTCATTCTTTAGGGAGAAACCTAAAGTGGTAAAGCCCTCTTCTGATTCCAGCGATGGCCCCGAGGCAAAGAAAGCCAAAGTGGACCCTAATGAGACCACCATGGTGAAAAAGGTAGGCGGGCTTGGAGGCACCCTGTTTGTGTTTAACTCTGATTACGCTTCAATTTTCTTTTGTTTTTCTTCTCCCCAATTTGCAATTTAGTTTTTCAGCACAATCATGTTGTTTTTACTGTTTAAAAATACAAAACTGTAAAAACCTTGAAAGGTCTCATATATTTCTGCCATTTGTGGACAAAAATTCCTCTCAGATTAGCCAGACAGCCTTTACCAAAAATCTCCTTATTAAGCCGTCTTCTAAACGCGCTGTCCTCCATATCCGGAAACCATGGCAACCAGTGAGAGTTTCTAAAGATGGCCCAGGAGCACGGGATAAGACACAAGATGAACTGTTACAGATTGCTCTGGAACTTATTTCCCCTGATGACATCATAAAGGGAAGGATTTTTCAAACAGAGCATTTTGAGCAAACATTAGCTAAGCGGTGGAGAAAAGCGCCAAGAGAAGGGAAAGGTTTTTTTTTTTTTTCATTTGTGAACCTCTTACACAAGCTTCAGAACACGTACGACTGTTACAAAATATTTGTAAAGGGAATGTTGCATAATATGGGACCTTTAATGCTTTTTATGTAAGAAATGTTTCGTCCTGTGTGACAAAAAACCATAATTGGATTTTTTTAATTCTAAACATCCAGAGACTTTTATCTGGATTATGGAATTCCTCCCTTTACTAGAATGAAAATGATATATGTGTGGATTTCTCAGACTAATTCAGAATAAAGAATAAAATCTTATCTTCAGTCATTCTGAGGTAGATTTGTGAGCAGAGGACAGTTTGTCACAATAAAGAAACACTTGTTTTTTTAGCCATATCTACAGAGCTGAGAGGATTCACCTCCACTGTTTTAGTGCTTAAATTATTCTTGGATGAACCGTTGATCCCATCTTTGATTTGTTTCATTAAAACATACTTGTGCAGATAGTCCAGTTCTGCATGGTGGAGGATCTTTTTTTAACGGGGATATTTTCTGGCATATTTGGACCTTTTTTTTTTAATCTCTTTAGCCGTGCATCCAGTGAGTATTCACAGTTCTGCACTTTTTCCCCCCCCCCATTTAACTTTCTTACAACTTTATTCCACTTTTCATTTAAACCTTTTTTTAAAAATCTACTCAAAATACCCCATCATGACTATATAGGGAAAAAAAAAACAATTTAATTCCTGTAAATGTATTAAAAATAGACCAAGAACTCAGACACTCACTATGTTCTGATAATAAGGAATCCTTCTTTCAATTTCTCATCTTTCAGATGGCCAGTTTCTGCACTCTGAAGGAGGCGCTGGAGGTTGACTGGAGCAGTGAAAAAGCCAAAGCCAGCCTGAAACGAACGCCAGTGGACTACTTCCTGCTTCATGGTACTTATGTGCAAACATTTCTTCTATTTATGACAATTTAAACCAGAAACCAGACATTTTCTTCCAACACAAAATGAGTAGGACCCATGAGTAGCTTTAACCTGCGCTTTGGGGACTCAACTGGAAAATATCATGACTAGAAGAATGATTCCATAGTAAAATATATATATTTAAATGTCAGAGGCTTTATTTTTTTTTTTTTCCGGTCAAAATGTCAGATCACGAGAGGGTCTAAAGAAAACCCTGAAAACTGAAACTGAAAATGTGGGTGATTCTCCAGCAACACTGAAACCTAAACCAAGATGCTCAAATCTTTGTTCCACTCTAATCGCAGATCAACACGTGTGGAAAAATCATATCTAAAAAGTTAACTAATTGTCCAAGCATGAAGAGGAAAAGATCGAGTTTCATCCCAGTTTGAAACATTTTGCCGTTTTGTAATTTTGAATCAGCATTTCTCAGAGAAAAGGGCTGATTTTGTAATTAATAAGCACTTGTTAGTCATTGTTGCCGGTTTTTGACCAAGTTGTGCGTTTCACCTTCCTGTTTTTCTCGTTTCTGTCCCTCCTGTCACCTGGGACTTCCGACGTCCCCATGAACTGCTCAGTAGTTTCCATCACAGCCTGTCCATGGCCAGTCATGTGCCCTGAGCGTAGAGCTGAGAGCAGCCCGACACCCACACTGCATGACAACAGCAGGAAATAACCAGAAGAAGCTTCAGGAAGATTTTCTTTCTTTTTACATCTGCAGGAATTAAAAAAAAAAATATATATATATATATATATATATATATGTATGTATGTATGTATGTATGTATATGTATGTATATGTATGTATGTATGTATGTATATATATATATACCAATAGGTTGATGTTGGGTTTTATGGAGACCTTTTGTTGGGCGTTAATAGTTGATTTTTTTTTTTTTTTTTTTCAACCAGTTTGGATGTTGGCTTTGAATCAATCACACATCCTAAACATGATTCAAATGAGTCAAAATATTCACCGTTTGGTTCTGGATTGAGAGGGTCATCAGTGATCTGAAGGTTGGTCATCAGTTGGATAAATCGTGATTATTTTAGTTATCCAGGAGTATCAAACTCTAAAAGACATGATTTGCTTTTGAAAAAAAACAAAACCTTCAAAGCAGCCAAAGCTGTACAAAAAGTAAACACTTTTCATTTGAAGTGAAAACTCTTTGTCTGCAGTTATTTCTAAGGATTATTAATCGGTGGCTTGGAGTAACGGCAGTAAACTGATTCCGTTCATTAGTTCCAGCCACGAATGATGCAGTATTAGTACAAAATGTTAAACCTCATTTTGAGGTTGATGCGGTCGATGCTACTGGTGTTTCATCCGTTCCCAGTTCAAGGCATTGGAGGGGTTTCGGCCTGATAAATCCAAAGTAACATCACTAATTATGGTCATTTCCTAACTTATTGGTCCAATAAGTAGAACTGGGCAGATATTAGCAACTGTTGCTGTTGTTTCTGGAGGAAGAGACGAGAGGGTTGGTTAGGTGGGAAAAGTTTGGTTATATAAAACGTTGAAGCCCACTCTGCCAGCCGGGTGAAGAAATAAACATGTTTATGTAATATAAATTTAATGTAGGGTTTTGTTATTGGTGCAGATATTTGGCCACAGTGAAAATGATTTACTTTCCATTAGAGTTTAGTTTCCTCTGTCAGGTACGGTGGTGGCAGCGTTATGATGTGGGGATTCTCTGCTGTAGCAGCTGGTAAATCAAGAAGTGCAACATCAATTAACATTTTCTGAGCATCATTTATCAACATTTAAAGATCATTTAGGTTTTCAAGGAAATGAACTATTTGACCAGTGCAGTTTAGATGGATTCAGGCAGTTTATCATGTTTGTGGTTTTGTTTTTTGTTTTTTTGTCTGGACACTTTGGGTTAAATTTAGGTTTGTTCCTAAAGTCTTATGAAACCCACCTTCATCTACAACCTCGCCTCTTTTTCACATCACTGCTCTTAAGGCGAGTTTTTAGCAGTGGAAACATTAGTTGTTGTTATTTAGTGAAGATGAGACAGGAAGCGCTGTTATTATTCCTTCTGTTTCTATAATTGGAGCGAGCAGTTGTTGTTTTGGGCGACCAATGAGGAAGTGGCTCTTCCTCTGTTGTAACTGTTTCCTGTCTCACTAGGAACAGTCGGCTGATCTGAACCACAGGCTGGGTGTGTGCGTGTGTTTTTTTAATTATTATTGGAGTCTATGATATATATTTTTTGGTTATTTTTATTTATGTCTGATCTGCTGGCAAGCAGGAGAAAACTGAATTCAAAAAATAAAAAAAAAAGTTTTCATTTAACTTCCTTATCTTAGCATTTGCTGTTTTATTTCAGTTTAAATCACAGAAAGTGATTATATTTGCAAAATGCCAAAACCAGTTTAATCTGTATGGTATTTATATTCTTTTTAATATTTGGTAGAATTGCTTGTTAAAGTGTTTCACTCCAACATTTTAGTTTCCCTCCACAAACATCTGATAGTAGTTTTCTGTTGTTTTGGACAAAATGTATCCTTTCATAACAGTCAAAATCCATAATTATGGGCTTTTATTTTTTGTTTTATAGATTTAAAATCTACCAACCTTCGCTGTTAATGTATAAATATTACTATTGTTGTTTCCAGTTCCATAATTAAGCAGCTATGTAACAAATTTAATCATTGGCATCCTTCAGTACAAGAGCTTATACCCTCTGAATGTTTCACCAGTTGAATCTTTTTAGGGTAAATGACATTTGATTATACATAAAACAACAACCATATTGCTGCTCTGCTTTAAACCCCCTCAATCCTGAGCTGCATCATATTCACAGTCGCATAACTAAACAAATGCTGCATGATCAATCCCTCCGGAAACAAAAACAGCAACTACATGGACATGATTATCACTCGTTGATATCGTCCCAGTTTTACATATTAGCTCAAAAACAAATATGCGATTAAAAATGACCAACATTGGTTGATTCTGAAATCCGTGCTGATAAATCATGCTTCCCTATTCAGGACAATGTTTTCAGGTTGCTTTTATGTCCACAGGTTTAGGTTTTAGTCATTAAGAAGATTAATGACTTCTTCTTTGCTGAGTGGCCTTTAAGTCCATTTGGAAACAAAAGTCGTCTTGGTATAAATAATGAGATTCCTTCCCCAGCAAATCAAAAAACATTTAGAATTTCTTTCGTTCAGTTCTAGATTTTAGGCCAAAAGTCATTAATTTCTGGAAAGCAGCCTCCTTTTTGAACAGAACTGGCAGCTTCAAGGACGTATATCACACTTTTCTAGGTCTTCCTGTGATGAAATATTGCCTTTAGCACCAACTCTGTCCCAAATATCACCGAGAGACTTAACAACAAACAGCTAATGGCTCATATTAACATCTTGGCATATATTTAATAAAAACCTTCAAAATGAATCAGGGTTTGTGTTTAGAGAAAGGCAGAGCAGCAACAACAAATAGAGGAGAAGAGAAATCAGCTTAGATGGTCTCATCTGGATCTTTTACAATATGAAACATTAAAATGCTGCCCAGCTGTAGCTTCCAGTACTTGACGTTTCCATGGAGGTTTTCACTCAATGAAATAATGTGTTGGATGTGTGATCTGAAAATAGAAAAAAGCATCAATTTAACTGCTTTGAAATAACATATCAGATGCTTATTAGGTCATCTATGGGGATCTTAGAGTGTATAAACTTCTGAATTCAGAGAAATATACAATTTTATTCATCCAAGTTGACCAAATGGTAGTTGATCCTAATTCCAGAGTTGATGTTTTTTATACAGTGTAATAAATAAGCATCGGATATTGACTGTAAATAATAAAGGTGTCCATTATTTTTGATGTAGCTTTCGTCTTCAGATCCCATCAAACTGTCTCACTACTACATGTGTGGGTTGAGAGATACGATCGTATTTCCATGTATGCTGATGATATTATATTGTTATGAAATTGTGTTTGATTTCCTGTCAAACCTCGGTGCGATGCCATTTGTGCCAGGCTTTTAACTCTCTGCTTGAAAAAAGAAAAGAAAACAAAAAAGCTGTCATAAAAGGGCAGAGCTGAGGTGTGAAATGATTCATTGCCACCACCGGTGTGTGTGTGTTGCACACTACACTGGTGGAAATGGCCGTGGGAGGACTCCACTTCCTCATGTGGTTGAACTTAATGGACGGGCAGGAAACATGTGGGCGAGGTGCTGATGTCTGTGCACACGAAGAAGTCTGATATATTGCTCATGACTGAATAAAGTGCTCAATTCAGATTTTATTTTATTTTATTTTTTTGAGTCCGTCAGAGGATGAAATAAAGCTTCCTTCCTGAATTCAAGCCATTTTTTGGGGGGGGGGGTGGTTGAGTCAGAAGGAGCATGCTCTTAATGTGATAGGGAGGAAACGTGGGCCAAAACGGATGAAATGGTTGATGGTGCAACCGCAGTTAGATTTTTATCCCGTTTCAAAGGGAGCAGCAGTCGAGGCTACGTCTT
Source organism: Jordanella pulchra (assembly GCA_034780135.1). Lineage (NCBI taxonomy): Eukaryota > Metazoa > Chordata > Actinopteri > Cyprinodontiformes > Cyprinodontidae > Jordanella > Jordanella pulchra. Next base: position 17,232 of record JAUZNJ010046858.1, on the reverse strand, counting down.
TCCACGCTGCGATAAATCAGAGTGGAAGTCTTGTTAAAAAAAAAAAAAAAAAAAAAAAAAAGAAAAAGCGAAATGATGAAATTACAAATGGCAATAATGCAACTGATTATTTGGAAAATCTTGCATTAGTTGGATGGTTAACTTATGTTCCAGTCTCTGAACTCTCACTTCTTTCCTCCCATTTTTTTATTTGTTCTCCACATCCTCAGTTCTGTTGAAGTTTCGCACAGACAAAGGCCGCGACCCCGAACCCGAGTCGTGTGCCGACGACAGCCAGCTGCTGAAGCAGATCAGAGACGACGTCCTGGAAGCCATGGGGCTGAGCAGTGACCTCCTTAGTGACGACTTCATCAGGTGTTTCACAAGCACACTCTTAAATCCATAACTGTAGGTTTAACAAAAAGTGAATCCGACAAAAATATACTCTGAATATATCTTGGTTTTTTACTTATTTTCCTTATTGGATTAATTATATTGTTGTCAAAAAAAAAAGTGAAATAGATTCACTTTAGTCTTGATAAAAAGTAGGAGTCATGATCTTTGAAAACAAATTAATTAAATCTTTCAGAGGAAAACTCTAAATTATAAAAACCTACGTGAAGATGGACCAGGTGTGGCCCAGCTGGACTCATTTAGGTCATTTTTGATGCAATAAAATTCAAATATAGTTTTCAAATATTCAGGACCCGTCTAGCATCTTCCCCCCAGCTTGCATTCAGCATCACAGTGTAAATACTCTGAATACCAACCGCTCATCCAAGGCCAAACAGCACAAGATATTGGCTTTATGAAAATAAAGAGAAGCTGTTAGCAATACTTGGGGATTAAATAATCATTTTCTATTTGTTCACATAAATCTGCATTTTTGCACACTGAGCCTGTTTCTGCTGGAGGTTTCTTCCTGTTACAAGGGAGTTTTTCCTCTCCACTGTTACTACATGCTTGCTTGGTGTGAGGGATTGCTGTCGAGTCAATGAGTCGATGCCATCAGTCGGTTTTCCTTAGAAAACTTTAAACTAATCTGCCTGTAAGCCTTGAAATCCAGCCTGCAGACATGTTGACTACCCGAACTAACCCTTTACCTGTTCGTCCTCAGCTACTGCTTCTCAGAGATGTCTCCGATTTGCGCCGTTGTGGGTGGAGTCCTCGGGCAGGAGGTGGTCAAGGTGAGCTTCTAAACATCAGCTGAACTATTTTAGCAGATTGCAAATATGAACGTGGTCAGAAACAAGGTGAAGGTCGGCTTCTATCTGTGATGAAGATGGTAGATCTGTCCGCTGACATGTGGCCTCTCGGCTGGTGACTGGGTCAGATCCAGGAACACAGCAGCTACTTTATTCTGTGTGGAAGCGATTTGCCAGTGAAACTATATAGCGACTCTGTGTGGGAAATAATTCAAGCTGATGCTTCAGGACATAATAAAACCTTTCAATCAGGATAAAGTCACTTTTCACCTTCGGTCCTTCAGATATTAAGATCTTTTGGTATTTTGAAGGTTGTTTTTTTTTTTTTTTTCTGTTTAGAAACATGCAATGTTCTGATTTTTGGTGCTGGTTGCACAGCTACATGAAGCTGACGCAATCAGACAGGTTCACGTCTGGGTGAGAGGGAGAAAAACTTTCAGGATCAGACTGCTGAACGCCTGGTGATGAAACTCTCTGCAACCTGCAGCCAATCCAGCTCCTCGCACTAAACCACAAATCTATAATACCTCTGAAGAGGACAGATCAAAGTTTTCAGCAGCTCTAAATGTTTTTCTTCAAAGAATCCAGACTTTCCTCCAGTATTTTTGAAATTTCCTTTATAGTTCTTATTGTTGTTGTTGTTTTTTAATGCATCTCTGTTTTTCTTTGGCTTATAGCCGTCAGACCAAATCAATTGTCGTCTTTCTCTTCAGGCTCTCTCCCAACGGGACGCTCCACATCGTAACTTCTTTTTCTTTGACGGCCGTAAAGGCAACGGCGTGGTCGACTACTTCGGACCAAACTGAGGATGTGGGCCAGAATTTCCACTCAGGACGGTTTAAAAACAGCTTCTGTTGGTTCCACCAGAATATTCATCAGCAGCGCATAATTCAAACACAAAATAAGTCTGTTGGTTTTTACCTTCTTGTCTCAAGTGTTGTAGGATGGTGTGTGTTTTTTTTTTTACATTTGCTAATAAAATGATGTTAACTGATCCTTTTTGGCTTTTTTTTAATTTTTAACTTATGCGTCTTCTTTTGAATTTGTGTTTTTGTACGCCTTAGAACCTTGTTTTTGCTCAAAGCGTGTTAATAAAATGCCTGAGTGGAAAGACATCAGCAATGAACTTAGAGGGACAGTTGTTGTGCACCAATGTGGAAAGGTTTATATGTCTTTTTCCAAACGGTATTAAGCGTTTAATCATAAAGTTGGGTTGTTTATAAGTGAGGAATGTCCCAGGTTTCGATTCCAGCCAACTGAGCCTCAGTCAGGCCAAAACGAAAAAGGTTGAACTAAAATGTCTTATTCAGAGGGCTGAAGAAGCAATCATGAAATCACTGGAATTTCCTCTACAGTTTAAGGCAACATGTTCTCTTTAAAGGTTTTGATAAATGCTAACAGATTCATGTAATAAATAGATGAAAGACCACAGTAATAGAAACCTGTATCATGGTGCCTTAACCATGTTTCACAGTCTCAGAGTCGCCTCACACAGCCCTCCTCTTAACACCATTAACTTTACCTCTTTGATCACTCTAGAGCAGATCAATACAAAAAAAAGTAAATGAATCACTTCCACTGTTTTGGTGCTTAAACGATTCTTTGAAATTTTAATTTCATCTTCCAGTTATTTTTGTTTTATTAAAACATACTTGGGCAGATAGATGATTTAAAAGAAAAACATTTAACTCATAAAAAAACATCCTAAAGTATTCCTATATGACTGGCTAAATGTTACTCACATTAGGACGAACTGCAAGTTTTTCTTTGGTTCAGTTTAAACTTTCTGATTTCCAAAGACTAATCTGTAGCAGCAGGGGATCCAAACCATTCTTACCATTTAAAATGGATTATATTCAGAGACAATTTATCTGGAAGATTCATCTCAATTATGCAATAGAGAAAAAGCGAACCAGCTCACTAACCAGAATGTCTATTATATTCATTTTCCAAACATTTGCTGGATCTTCATTTTTTTTTTTTTTGCCAAAGTGATCAAGACCACCCCCCAGGGCAATCTTCCAAGAAGTCATACAGAAAGTCAGTGTAATATATTTGGTAATAACCAAGGGTTGGTGCAGACTGTGAGCTGAAGTATTTCCTGTCATCTCAGAAAAAACAAATTCTCTGTGGTGAAGAGGTGGATGGGTTCATGTGACCCGCCTCGGCCCCTAGGACAAGTGCGTGGTTCAACCTGCTTAGAGCTTAAGATCTGAAAACATAACCTTGGATTTAAAAATGGCACTATTGTTGATGCAGATTAACTTCAAAATGCTGATACAGCTCAGCCGTTGACTCGTTTTGCAATTCAACAGATGTACTGAAAGCTACCTGTTAATTACATACCAAATACTGCAGTTGTTCATGTTAAGTATTTACGAACTTTGATTTGCGTTTTTGTTTTTTATCATAGTGCTGATTAGAGAGAGATCATCTACTGTCTAGGCTCTTGTGTGGAACCGACCCTCAGTTTTAATTTGGGAGCCAACATACTGTGCAGCTTTAAGACTAGTCTTAAAAATGTCCTTTTTTTTGATGAAGCTTATAGTAAGATTGAAAATATTCTGGTTACGTCCTGCTTCTAAAGCCTTAGGCTGCTGGACGACATGATGAGCTTTTCCCTCACTCTTTTACCTTCACCTATTACTCCCCAATTGGGCATTATTTGTTTTTTATTTCAACTTCAGACTTGATGTTCTCCATGTTTTTTCTCTGCATAATACCTACAGCTGGCCTGGCGTTCTGTTTAGATGTGACACAGTTGTGGAGGGAGTTATAAGTTTGGCTGCAGCTGCCAAAAACCTTCATGTTCTCCTAAAAATGATCCACTTGGTTCTTTCTTGCAGTGTTGACTCCCAGAGAAACCTACTTGCTGAGCTTTTATGGTAACTAACTGTATGTGCTCACTTTCATTCTATAGATTGAAAAACTGACTCGGAGCTCATGTGCCTTGTTGTGTTTCTCTCCTTGACAAATCCATTAAAATATCTACTGCTGTCTTTCAATAGAAAGAACTCCTGGGTAGGTCCCTTTGTGTGAAACTTTTCTAACATGTCGGTCATGGCAAAAAGGCTGTTCATGCTAAGCCTGGCTATGCTAAAGGTTCTTTTTCTGTTAAGAGAGTTTTGCTCTTTGTTGTTTCTGCATTATTGCTCCATATGAGGGATTGAAGTTCAATTTGTGGGTGTTGTACAAAAATGTTCCACAGCTACTCAGAGAAGAACCTCATACCTACGGTCAAACATAGTAGTGGTAGCGTGATGGTCTGTGGCTATTTTGTTGCTTTTAAACCTAAAACCTTTCCAGTAAATGATTGAGACGACTTGCTTACAGTTTTTTTTCCCTTGTTTTTTTTGTTTTTTTTTTCAGCAAAAAATACTTTAGAAGCATTTTAAGTGTTTCACAAAATAATTTTTATTACAACCTTTTGGGAGAAATACTTCTAATCTTTTATTTATAGACATGATCAACACATCATGTAAATTACCTTGTAATGTCAGTGCTTATTTTTCTGTCCACATGACGCAGCTTCATTCTACTGACGCTTGTATTCATTTTAACCAAAATATATAATTTTAAACAGCTTTACCACACCTGGCTCCAATAGGTTCTCAATAGCAGAGCTCTGGAGATCATGACTTGTTTTGAATACATCACATCACAGACTCTTGATCCTTTTTTTCACCATTTTTGGGGGTCAACATTTGAACTATCCAGGGTAGGAAAACACATCTGAACTGATAGATTATTTCATAGATTATGTTAGTCAAACTTGGACTAGAGCCTCTTGAAAAAGAACTAGAAAAAAGAAAAAAGTTTCACTAATGTAGTGAATGGCTGTAGCTTTGCATTTTAAAAAACAAAGCCTATGAAGGGGTGTACATTTGTATGTGTCGCACATAGACATGAGGAAATAATGTACATTTGTCCGTTTCCATGAGGTGGTCTGTGCCTGTATGTAATGTCACACCACTAGTGAGGGACTTTGCACGCTCCCTTTTCTAAATGAACTGTAAGAAAGCATACAGGCTCTTTTCCAACCTTACTCGTTTTACTGCTAGCACTACTCAGATTGGACTTATTATGGCGACTGCTGACGCATTTCGACTCTGACTTAAGAGTCCTCATCAATTTGCTTTATTTCAAAGGAGCCCCGCACTGCATGCTAGTGAGCTAGCTTAGCCATTTGATTAAGGTATGCAGGAGTCCTTCATACCTAAAGCTGCAGAAGAGTTTGAGAGCCCTGATTTACAATAATGCATGTTCAGAATACAACATGGATTCAAGCTTGACAGTAAACACAGCAGGTACATGCCTGCTCTAACTATTTGAGCTGTATTGTATAGCTTTTATGAAAGCCTGTGGGAAAACGGAGGGTTGACATATTGCTCAGTTCAGCTCTGATTAGAGAAACTTGTGCCATTTTCTGCTCTGTTCATCTAAAAATATTCAATTTATACACATGGTGTCTTTACATATTTGTAAAATATAAGTGTTTTAAATGGACATAAGGAGAGTTTTCACATTGTTCCTGTGAAATGAATTCTATCATATGAGATAAATCTAAGAGTGGCCACTTTCAAGAGTAAATCATATAAGCCTAAAATGATTTGTAATGTAAGAATTATTAAAAAAAATTTTTTTTTCTATAATTTTCCATGCGGAAAATTTAACATTTTGTCTAAATCTCATGTTGTGTGTCAGAGTATTTTAATTTCTGGTTTACTGATAAGATTAGAATCAAAGGTAATTAAGGGACCGTTACTATGTTTAGACTTTTTCCTCTTGATATTTGTTGTCAAAAGTGCAACAAATACAACAGCTAACCGGAGAAAGAAGAGAAAATGTTTACTCAAGATTATGAATAAAAGCTAAGATAGCTTTTTTATTTCCATGTGAGCTTCATCTGATTGGCTCATAGCTTTGATCTAAGGAAGGTTTTGTCATTAACTTTCCACCACAGACTTTCATCTGTTTGACTGCCATCTGTGGTTGATGAAAGCCAAATGTTATCTGTGTTAAAATGAGGACAGAGTTTATCTTCTCCGCTTTGTTTCACTTCAGTCACTCTAATACTACTATCAGCAGGTTAATTTATACCTAAAGATAAACTCATTATCGTTTTTCACATACATATTTAACCCTATTTATTCAGATAAATCCACATTGAAGTTCAACCTTGCAGCAATATTTTCAACTATTACATTTAAAATTGTGACATGAATTCATATTGTTGCTCAATTTTAAATCCCGTCAATGGATCTGATATTTTTAATGGCTATTCATTCATAAATATTGAGAAAAAGAAGAGTTTTGGGTTATCAGGAAGCTCTGGGACCCATCAGCAGCATTGGCAACTGGACTGGTTACACCAGGAGCTTGTTTTGGGTTTTTTGCTGCTAACAGGAGGCAGAGAGAGTGAGCACACAGCGGGGGTTTCTGATTGGATTAGACTACGAAAGGTGGTGGTGGTGGTGGGGGGGATTTCAGGGATCAACAGAAGGACTCTGGTTGGCAAAACACCATCCTGGAGAGGAGGAAAGTTTGTATCAGTCAGTGTTTTGTGTTGATAGCCTGAAGAAAGGGATGGGTTTTTCTCTTGGTGGATAAGAGTTTAGGTTTAATTAAGGAGGCAGAATGAGCTTAAAGGGGCATTTTGTAATTAATCTCCTTTCCTAATCCCAGAAAAAGAGCAGTGGCACCCTGGGCCAAATAATCAGCCCACTACTTTTATTCTAAGTCTTGTTTTGTTTCTCCGCATCCCTCTGGCAGTAGTAAACATGGAACCAACAAAAATTTCCACCAGATTCAGACTTCTCATTCTTCGTTTTGGTCTGTCTGTTCTAAAGGTAAACAGTATTAAATCTACATGAATATTTCCTAATATCATCCATTATCCATCCATCTGATTATCCATTATTTAGCCCTTATCTTAGTACAGATGGCTTAGTTAACGGGCCCAGGAGGAAAAACGCTGACATCACTCCGCCCGGCAACAATCAGCTCATCTTCAGCGCGTCCCGAGTCCAAAATACCTCCAAAAGTGCCTTTAAGAGCATCCCAGTCAGTTTTTGTGGTCATGATGCACATCTCAATCTGAAGGTTTATTGACCGTTATGGAATGAAAAGCTTTCATTTATCTTTCATCAGATTATTGCAGCATTTACTATTAACCTCTTGCCGTATTTGATCAAATTAGTGAACTAAACTCTGATGCACAAACTCCTCTTTTTTTCCAGTAAAGAACCGAGACATCTCAGACTTAAAAGGAGCCGACTCATCCCAGCCCATCCAGATGGTACCGTGTCCATAAACACCACAAAAAGGATCAGGGATGAATGTAAATAAGATGGTTCTAGCAGCTGGTGATGTCTCTTTCATTTTGATTTCATCCTTGTTTAAAGAGACACAGAGATGCTTCTGTGTGTGATTTTTTTTTTGTTGCTTTAACTTAAAATACATTTTAAATTTGCTAACACCAGATAGTTGCTATGGCCCGGTGTACTTGCTTTTTTTGTAAAAGTAAATAGATCAAATCCTGCATGTTTCACCTGTATAAAACCGATATGTAGCACTTTTTATATTTTAATACAATCCGATTTTTCTTTACTTTTTGATCATTTTAGTGTCTAAAATAAAATAAGCTTTAGGGTTAGTATAAGGATCGACTTAAATATTTTTACAAATCTTAATAATTCCTCCTCAGATGACCAATGATGACAGTAACTCAAAGCAAGATCTGATTTTTTTTTCTTTATTTTACTTTTATTGTATAAACAAAAAAAAAGTACAAAATCCACGTAGAAATCTTACAATAGAAAAAAGTTGAAAAATGTCAAAATACACAATATTATGGCTCCGCTGTTCTGAAACGGCATCAATGAGGAAGTGCTCTTTCACGAGAAAACATGAAATCATAAAAAGAGCTCCCCCCCCCCCAAACAGGTCCAACATGGTTTGTGGACTATCATAAGTTTATACAGGAAATATTAAAAATATTCAACAACTGACCCGGAATGAAAGAACAGCTTTCGTGAAGTTTTCTGATTTATTCCACAAAACATGAACCTAAAGTATGTTACAGTGCAAACATTAAACCCTTTTTATCTCCTCAGTACCGTAAGGTCCAAATTACAGCGAAACCTGATTTTCAGTCATTTTTTTAAGCTGAGTGATGTGTCTTTAGTGCTAAATTTCTACAGCGTTGTTTTTTTCTTCTTTTTAGCTTTGAGAATCTGAGTACTTTCTGTCTTATCTGCAGCACACATCAAAGCTGGAGCACCCCTTTCATTTTGTTCTGAGCTGCACCCTGATCTGAGCTCTTTTTCTTTTTTATTTCGTGCTACAAATCTAAAAAGATTTATTTCCTCTTTCCAGAACGTGTGCAACGGCATGTCTTTTATTGTTTGCAACTTCAGTACAGCTTGTCTTAGTTAATACAAAAATAAATACATCATCATTGAAAACAAGGAACAAAAATTAAAAAAAAAAGGATCAGATTTTTTTTTTCCAAAATAAATTACGCTCCTCTAATGAGCAATTAACATTTTCTCTTCAACTTCTATCAAAATCGTCAGACAGTAGAAAAAAAGGGACAAGAAAAATTAAAAATGTTTTTTTCCTGCTGCTCGATGAATACCTTCTCAAATCCACTGGATTTAAATTCCAACTGTTACCAAGGAACGCTCGGGAATAAAAACAAAACAAGAAAAAAAAAAAAAACAGGGGACAAAAAAAGTCACATAACTGCTTTTAATGATCCACCGATTTCATGGATGAACCCAAATTCATGTTGGGAAAGAAAGACTATTTACAGTCGATGGTGGAGCTGTGAACACTGTAAACAACCTGCCAGTCATAACTGACGGAAGAAAATCCGCATTTTCCACATTAGAATTGAACGCAAATCGGTTTTTTTGTTTTGCTGACTGAAACAAAGCACTTTGAGTGAATGTGTGCGCCGCTGATTGTCACCATGTTGGAGGTGAAGCCTTAGGCAGGAAGGCACGTTTAAGTGGTGAAGCAAAGCAGTTCCAGATCAGCGGGAAGGCTCACTCAATCTGAGCTTTGCTTGATAGTAGATTTGCACCCAAAAATTCCCTGCAAATGCAACCTCAGCGTCTCATTTCACAGTTTAAAAAAAAAAAAAAAAAAGGAAACCGGGGCACGGGTTGCAGAGTAAAACAAAAAACACGACTCTCACATCAGACGAGGGTCAAATCAGGTCTGTGGGAAAAAGAGAGGAGCTTTTAGCTGTAGTTAAAGGGGAACGTAAGGATGGCTGATTTCACAGTTCTCAGTCACACAAACCAAAGTTTGACCCACGTCTTTCACAAATCCACAGACTCACACCTGCTACACAAAGAGCTGACAAGAAGAAAACAAAAAAATATATATATATTATACAAAATGAACAAAAAGTCCATCTGTCTGTCAGCTGCAGTCTGAACCTGCACACCGACTGACAGGGAGGGTCCAGTTCTCACAGCTGATTCCTTTCTTCCCTCTCAATCAGGATGAGATGATCATTATCCCAGCGACCCGTTAGCAACAGTCCAAAAAAAAAGGTCAGGAAAGGAGGCCTATGTCAGCCTGTAGAGGGCGCTGAACGTTTGGGCCATAAAGTTGATGAGACCCCTGCAGATGTCTCTCCAGTCCTGCCACTGGGGGGCGACGTGCTGCAAGAGAGAGGGAGATAAAATCCGATAAACAAACCAACTCATCAGCAGGATGTGAAACAATTGAAGCAACGAAAAAGGACACGATGTCAGTTATCATTCCTGCAACCTGACAACAGGTTTCCTACAGCAGCTTTTAACCCGACGCAGCTCTCAAGTCAGATTCTCTGTTTATCTCCCGCTGTGTCCAGCTACAAAGAACAAGTTCAATGTGCAGTTTCTACATGACCTGATTCCTAACAGACAGCTCACCAGATGCTCCCATCATTATCGAAACGAGCTGCTTGATTTTGGGCAATGAGGTCAGAGCAGGGCAGGTTTCTTTAAAAACGCTCGTTTAGAAAAGAAAAAACAAAAAAAACGCACAGAGTAAATTATTAGTGTCACTGACAGACAGTGAGAGACGAGCTCCGAACCCTGCTGAGCTTGTCTGTGTCCTGGAGAAGCGAGAGGCGACTGTGGGTGACGTCATCTTTGTTTATGTGCACAGGCGGGATGGTGAGGGAGGGGGGAGGAGGTCGAGTGCCAATTCCTCACGCGATCAAGAGCATGGGAGGGAGGAAAAAGAGATAATAACAAAAGAGACGGGCAGCCGGAGGGAAAGTATTGACATGTTACTTCGGATTGCAGGCTATTTTTTTTTCCTGCAATAATAAAACGTATGTTTTGCTTTTTTTTATAGGAAGAATGAAGTACCTGAGAGTAAGAATGATGCAAATGAAAAAAAAAAAAAAAGTCAAAAACAAGCAGATTGTAAAGGAAGGTTAGAAGTCAGCAAATTTGAATTTCAGTATTTTGTGGAGTTAAAAAGTGTAACTGAGTGATTAAAAAAAAAAAACTGTCTTGGCAAACAGGCGTCATTGATTCACTCCTACAAATATTGACCTGTCTCCACAGCAGCCTGGCACTCATAGAAACCCTCGCCTATGAATGCAAACTAACATGTTTACCCACACAGACACAAACCGGTCAGATAAGATACATGTTGTGTGCTTGCATGAGAAGTAGAAGAGTCTGTTCAAGAGTACAAACAAGTTTTACGCTCTCATTCTCCAACCTCAGACCTCAACACAACCATTTCATTCTCTTACCGCCCTGTGGACGACCAAAGCGTTGAACTCGTCTCCGATCATCCTAAGCTGGCTGGCCAACCTCAGCACATCTAGCTGCTGGACCGACTCTCCTCCGGGGCCTCGCCGGTGGGGCAGCGAGGCCCGGGATGAGATCTCATTCTGGGGAAGCAGGTCAGGCAGAGGACCCGGAGGACGGGAGGGTTCCTGGTGCTCTTCCCTATTGGAATCTGCGGCAGGAAATAGGGAGACGGAGAAAGCCACTGATTTACACAGCTTCCACAAACAGAAGTTGTGTAGAAATAAGTCCTGTCACATCTTTGAACTGTGTGTGCCTCCTTTAATCCATCCCTGTTTTGAATCGGGATCAAAGGTGTGGAGTTCAACACCTTCACTCTCACCCCCATCTTGTATTTCACTGTTGATATTTAAGGATGATCCGACCACTGGAGAGTAAAATATTCAGAGTTCTAAGAGTTTCCCTGATTATTTGGTCACTTAAAAACCAAAGTAGTCAGAAAGTAGGTCATGCTGCCAGGTTCACTTTCTGCTTCAACGTTCTTTGTGTTTAGTTGCATGAGCTTAATTGATGGTATTAGACTTTTATTGTTGCAGTTTCATGGCTTGTGTAACATTTGCTGTGAGAGTGGCAGTCTGGTTGATCTGAAGTTAAAGGTGAGGAATGGTGATGAGGGAGTGTTTGCGACCCAAATTTGAACAGGATATAAAATCTAGTGGTGACTCATTGGCTGATCTGAGTTATGTTTATTCCTTCTGAGGTTATTTAGTTCTCCAAATACATCCAGATACTGTTCTTAAGGAGGCTGGCGGTGTCTTATTTTCCTCTCAATGGAAGTTTGGGGCATAATCTTTTAATCTGCTTAATAAGTCTGGTGTTTTAACTTCTGTTATTTGTGTGTTTTTATTGTGTTTGTCTGTTTTCCAACATTTAACAGGCTTTTCTGACTGCATATACCTCTTGGAGGAATTCTAATTGCTCAAAGGGCTTATGGAAGAGGAAATATGATCCTTCTGATGCTTTAGGAATGACCTCTGTACGGATTTGTCTCTGATTGTTTTGAAATTGTTCCTTGTTTAAATTGTTTTACCGAAATCTTTTGCTTTTTCATTCTCTCCTCTCTAAACCTGTTGAACCCAAACGTGGAATTTTATTTCTTGCTTTTTCTAAGAGTGGATTTTTTTTTCCAGTTACTTTTTCCTCATCTCTGCTCCGCCTTTAAAATTTCACAGTTTTTGACAAGAAGACGCCTCACTCTATATGCTGTTTGATGTGATTTGATCCTCGTGCTCATTTTTTTCCCCACTTCATCTGAACCTCGCTATATTTTAAGTAAAGAATAATAAACAAATCTGCCTCGCCGAGAGGATTACAGACAATCTTTTTTAAGATGCAGGTGACTAGACGGGATGGCAGAGAGAGAGAGACAGAGAAGGGGAAAAAGAGAGAGCAGAGGCAAAAAAACCCCCAAACAAACAGAAAAGCCCTGACTTGTTGCCAAGGTGACTCTGACACATGGAGATGTCCGCGAGCGATTGGAAGAAAGAGGAGGGGGGCTGAGATGTGATAGGATGAATTAGAAGGAGGTGGGGATTAGGAGAACATCGTGACAAGAGGACATAGAAACCCCAGGACCAGTCAGATCAGAGATGCCTGAGCTGTGGGATGGCTTTAGGGTGCGGCTCATTCACAAAAAAAAACTCCCAACAGTACTGAATATAGTAAAGGAAATAGATTTGTTACTATAGAAATGTCTTATAGATATCTTATAAATCTAACACCAACAAAATAGACGTGAATACTGACTCAGATTAGAAGCAAAACACATCCTCTTTTTTTTACAATATTTGGTGAAAAACAAACGAGCTGTTGAAACATTCTACCTTCATAACTGTAGATTTCAATGCACACATGTGCATAATGTGAGCATCAGTCAGTGTGTGCCGCCCACTGCTTCCTAGGGGGATGGGATACATTTCCCAACTGCTAGAGAGCAGGGTGCAGTTCATAACTTAAGAGTATCACTTTACATCCCTGAGCATGACCTTTGACCCCAAAAGCTCCCTATGTGCCGCTTAATGTTTGCAATCCAGGGAATGAGTGAAATCCTTAATTTTGTTTGTTCATTTCTTTTGTCTGATTTGCATTCCTGTCGATCTGTTTAATAATAATTAATAACAGGTAGTCTTCATTTCCTTGAAAATGTGTCGAAATGTTGGATTTTTTGTAAAGCAGGCTACATTTGCTCACACAGAAAACAAATCCACCTGCTTATAAAATCCCTTTCATTTATGTATTTTATAGCTACTTTGAGTCTGAGAAACATGCAGTGGATGAACCTCTGCTGCTCAGCGTTCGACTGCAGAGGAGGAAACGCTGTCTTTCCTCCTGTCAGCTCGCAGAGGACAAGTCTGAACATGCCTCTCAGCACAGCTGACCAACAGCTGAGGGAGGAGGCAAGGCGGTGCGTGGTGTCTGTTTATGTTTGTTAAAAAACTGTCCCAGAATCGCTGCTCCGTGCCAAGAGATCTGCAGCAGCTCTTTTCCCACCAACGCCCATCAAATAAGATTTTCCCTTGAGATTAATGCTATTTAGATTAACAATTAAACACATATTAGTAATCCCTCCTTAAACCTGATGTATGCTGTCTTGCAAACAAAACCAGTCTGGGTAGTTTCATGACGGCTGTCCATTCGGTAACGGGGGCTGGATCACGTGTTTATCTCTTGACGACTGGAGGACATTTCATCTATATCAAGTCAGACTACCCAAACAAACCCCGACCACAGAAATTAAGCCTTGAGTGTAACTCCCTTATAACCGATACTGTCCTGCTAACTGATAACGTTTGTTTTTACTTTAGGGTGGAGGTCCAAAAGGCAAACTAATCTCTGGGCTTGATGTTTTCCACTGTTTATAACAGTCACTCCTGCTCACTAGGCAATGTGTACCGTGGACCTTGCACTATCAGTGTTTAGTTTTGGCTGTGATGTTACTGATATACTTTTATATGTGTAGTTGTTTTGTTTTTTTGTGTATCTACAGTGATAGTTTAGAGAATCATGGAAAAACCTTTAATGGGAGGGAGGGGGAGTTCAAGCAAACTATTACTCAAATAAAAATCAAAAGTTGAATGACTCAAGAATGTTTCTAGTTAGACGCAAAACTTTTCATCAGATAGTTGTTTGGGTTTCTCACTCAAACTCTGCTCATATAAATACACCATTTGCTACTAAGATAAATTCATTTCAAATACTAATTCAAGAAGCACCCATCAGTTAGTCAGAAATTATGAACTGCACGTACTGTGATACGTATTTTTGAGTGCAATAAAATTAAATGTTTTGATGAAAAAAAAATAGAGAATGCTTCTTTAGTTCCTTTCTCTGTCACATTTTTCTCTTTTTTTGTGTGACAGTTGTTTAGAAATGTTGAATCCCTCCAAATTTGGACAGAGCAGACATCTTTAAAGACACTATCATATATATTAGGGGGCTTTAATTCCAGCCCTTAAAGTGTGATATCCACAGTGTCTCTACTTCCACTTTAGAATTAAAGGGCCGCGTTATTGTCTCAGTTTATAGTCAGGTTCTCCAGAGTGGCGCTAATGACCTGATTATTTAGGTTAGTTGTGCTGACCTTGAGGACTAGAGTTGAAAATCTCCAACATGCATTACGATAAATTTGCAACATTTATGCAAACTTTGATTTTAGTAGATTTCTATTACCAACATCACCAGAAACCGTGGCTTGACTATAACATTCACTATATAAAACTATAAAAAGCTTTGTCAATAGCAAAACATAATAACAAATTCAGGACTATTCTAGTGAAGACAGACGATGCCATCAACCATGTCTCTGTGAATCTTTTTCAGCTTCCCTCAGAATCATGTTTGCGCTTAGCTTGACTTGTCCATTGCACTCATTCTACAACTAAAGATAAATGATGTGCCTTGAATCAAGTCTCAGTTTTAGGTTCCTGTTCTCCCTGTTTGTCGGAGGTAGCCCACATACCTCCGATATGATAACAGGTTATAACTCAATTATAAAAAGATTCAGCTAGATTCCTACCTGTTTGTTCTCCTGATATATTGTCGACTGAAGCTGTTCTTTGACTTCTTTCGTCCCTGACAGAACAATATGAAGGTGATGGAGATAACACAGGTGATCTCTGGTGGGTTTGGGCCTCATCTTGCCCTGCCTGATGGGGGTGAGATGGCAGATTTGACACAGAGAGGGACTGCTCCACATGATGGGGGCTGCTTTGGAGGTTGGGGGCACTGATTCTTGTGGCCCTGGTGATAAACGAGCCTGAGTAGGTTTGAAGGGGTGGGGGTAGCTCCATACGGTAGGTGTTGTGACAAAGTGGTCCGTTTTCTCCAACAGTCTCGATGGTCTCTGCTCTGGCCATCTCAGCAGGAGCCTGAAGCACAAAAAGACAAATACTAAGCATCAATAGTTATATTAATACTATATGGCCTTTACTGGTTTTGTAGAAGTACTACCATTTAGTTTCGTAGAGTAGCTTATTAGCCCTTGTAAGAATTCAACGTAACTGATTCTGTAACAGTCTCTTTTATAACAAATACTTATTCATGTAGGATTGTCTTCATTCATAAATGTGTTAAACACATTTTAATGTTGGACCATATATTTTAAAACAGCAAAAGTCACTGTTTCCATCACAATAAGAGGAGCTCGGAGATCAAACATTATAAGTATTGACTTTCAGTAATTAATTAAAAGGGTATTTTTAAGGTTGCTTTCATTATAAGCTTAAAATGTCAAAACAGATGCATCAACTGTAAATTTATAACGGATAATCCATGCAATATGCACAAATAATCAAATATAAATTTACCCATATATAAAAAAATTGATTTTACAAGCAAGTCTATTCATTTTCAATATACAAACAAAGTCAGTTTTTAAACATCTTTAAAAATAATAAAATAAAGGCAACTAAACATAAATTAAGAGTAACAGAACTATTAATATAACATTTTAGGAAATACAAAGTTAGGTTTTTATAAAAATAACAAATTTGAAATCTAAGCAAAAAATGAAAGTAAAGCAATAAAAACTCATAAACCCACTAATCTATTTTTAGATCAACTTGTTTTCCCAGTTTCACCTGCTAACATCAATACAAGTATTTTACCGCCAGGGGGCAGCAGACGTCCCCCCCTCCCTGAGCACGAGACTTGTGTTTATAAACAAATCCGTGCACGAGGATGCACGCACGCGACGATAAATGAGTAATTTCAGAGGTGCGCGCCATCCTTTAAAATCTAAAGTTATTTTGTTTATTCCTGAAACTAAAATGTATCGAGGTTAGCTATTTTTCACTAAATCCGCTTAATTCTCAAAGATTTTCTGAAATGAAATTTAGTGATTTTTTTGTTTAGACTAATAAAAAATATATGTTTTACCACTTTTACGCACAATTTAAATACGATTATTAAATTTGAGCGGGCTAAATGTACAATTGATTTTCTATTTCTGATCCAACATGTCTGGACATGCCTCTGACAAAGCGACGGCACGAGCGCACTGACCATTTTTAAACCTGATGTTTAATCGGTAGGAGCCGAATGGGAGGGCAGATGTATAAAGAACAAAATAAATATCAAATCAATTCAAGCTGACAGCTCGTTTTTGTTTTCCTACAGCTGAGAGATGATGCAACCTTGCGCTGTCAGCTTCATAAATTCATCTTTCCGAGCAAGGAAATAACAGCCTCCATCCATCCATGCATTCAACCACTTACGTGGTGGGAACGGAGGTCCGTGTTGGTGATGTCTGAGACTGTTGCCGTGCAGAAAAGATGGACATCCGAGAGAACTAAATGTCCCAAAAAAAATCAACCGAGGATTCGCTCAAAACATGGATGTAAAGTCCTGTTTGCTGGGACAGGGAGGGGGGGGGGCAACGCGTCATTCCATGTCAGGAGTCCCGGGATGGATCGTGTTTAACTGCCAGTTGACCCATCCGAACCGGAGAGGTCCCGGGGAGAAGTGGTGCTTGTGCTGAGTCCGTCTGATGCTGGCTGGGTTTAAGCGGAGCACCTCTTCTTATCGTGCAACCGTCAAAGTAAAAGCAACAGAGTAAGAAAGTAAGTAAGTGCGAAGAACTTCCGCTTCCAAAATAAAACCCCTCCCGTCCATCCGAAGATTTGAATTTTTTTTTTATGTTAACTCACTTTATCTATCTATCTATCTATCTATCTATCTATCTATCTATCTATCTATCTATCTATCTATCTATCTATCTATCT
>JAUZNJ010046847.1:14889-31872 GCA_034780135.1 Jordanella pulchra | reverse complement strand
AGATTCTACAGAGTATTAACTCACAAGGGCTGACTACAAATATACGCCACTTTCTAGATTTTTATTAGCAAAAAAAAAAAACAAAATAAAAGTTTTCTGAAAAGCACAACTCTTTTCTTTGTTCCATTACCACTTCACACTTATGTGCTCTTTTATTGGTCTGATCAGAAAACCTCTATAAAACACAGTGATGTTAGATAAAAACGTGAAAAAGTTCAAGGCCGTCACACCAACAATCTCAGAAATTTAACCCATCAATTAAATTCAATGCATATTTATTGAAATAGATCATTTGGAAATTTAAAAGAGAAGCAATAAATTGGCTAAACAGGCTGTGCAGCAAAACTGAAGCACTTTACATAAAAGGCACTTTAAATTGAAGTCATCAGTTGAAGCTGCTATTAAATAGAGGACCTACCGAAATGAAGGCACAGACATTAAAATTTCAGAAAAAGGCACAAGCTGAGGCTAAAGGCTGTCTGATTTGATCACCGATTGGATAAACTGAAATGAATTCACCCCAAAAAGAACAATAAAGACATAATCTCAGGAAAACTTAATAAAGCTAAAATACAATACAAATACCTTATGTCCATCTCCATGTTATCTCCATGTGTTCAGTATGGCAATGTTTTGTAACCTTTCCTTTCCAGGTTTGTTTAATTTATTAGTTTAAAAGCAACAAGTCATCTGTTCCCACATCACCACAGGAAAACAAGGGTTTAATACAAAATAAAGGTGGGGTGAAAAAGTTTGGCAAAAATGAGCCTTAAAGCAAACAATCAGACTTCATACAGGAATGGAAAAATATTACATCTCTAACATACGTAAGATTGCTTTTAAGCTAATATTCTGTGTCTCTTAAAGGGTTTACAGCAATGAGGAGCTGGGCAGGTGCATTGGTGTGCAAACTTGCGCTCTACTTGTTTTGTCAAAGTGGATAAAATCAGGACTAGATTTCCTGCAGGGACACGTGTTTCAAACCTCACAATACTGTTTAATCAACCGTTAGCCGGTTAGAGGGACAAAAGTAATAACCAGACAGACAATCACCTGGACTCATTAGACCTTCTCACCTGACTTCTGCAAGTTTGAATTAGTCGGAATATTCAGTAAAGGAATGTGATGTTAACTACATGCTACCTTAGAGAAAAACAACCTCCTACTGGAAATAATGTCATACAAGAGGAAATGAACAGATGTTGATCAAGGATAATAAAGGTAAGATGGTGGTAGTGAAGACGAGAGATGCGATCATTCGGACCACTCGTCGTCGTCGAACTCCGAGGAGTCGTCCTCGCTGTCGCTGCACTCCACAGCGATACGGCGCGACAGGATGGCAGCCACGTCGTTCCCAAAGTGATCCCTTTTCTCCTGTTCCCGCTGAGCCTCCACCTTACGCAGGTTGAAACCTAGAGAATCAAAAAAGTAGGACGACGTTTAGGATCCCTGCAATTGGCTGCAAGCGGCATATTGTAATCAGTCACTGAAGCATCTTTGAAAGGAGAAAAATGCAATCAAATAATTTAGCTTTCCAGCTTTGATAGACTGTTCATTTGTTTCTGCTTGTTGTGAAATTAACCAGAATGATTATTTGATATTTGATTAACTTAATAAATTATAGAATTACTGAAGCTGTAAACCCATATTATATAATAATTAACTGCAATTACAGATTTAAAGTTATTGAAAAATAAATAGTAAAACTCAGCTTCTCCTTTGAAAAACTACTTCAAACATTTCTTAGATCCTATACAAGAATCAGGTACTCATATTTTCTCAGCTGCCTGTTTTAAGAAATTTAAAACAAAAAGCTCATATAATAATCTAGCATAGGAGTTTATGGGATTTCACAGAAATCAAAGGCTCTTCTCAGTGAATGAGTGAGTGAATTCCCTCTTCTACGTCTTACCTTGTCGGATGGCCTGCAGCAGGTCACTGCGAGCATCGCCCGCGGGTTCAGGCTGAGGTTTAGGAGGGGCCAAGCTGGTAGAGGAAGGCAGAGGAGCAGCACTATAGTCAGACGGAGGAGGAGGCGGCCCAGGGGGTGGAGGAGGAGGCGGAGGAGGTGGAGGTCCTCCACCTGTAGATGGAGGAAGCGGAGGAGGAGCCGGGACGCCCAATTCGGCCGGTGGAGGCGGGGCAGGTGGGGATGGAAAGGAGGGTGGAGGTGGGGAAGGAGGCACATCGAAGCCAGGTGGGGGAGGGGGTGGAGAAAAATCAGAAGGTGGGGGTGGAGGGGGTGCAGGGGGCGGGGAGAGGTTCGGGCGGGAGTTTGGTGGAGGAGATAGTGCTGGAGGAGCCGGCGGAGGGTGGCTTGGACTCAGCATGCTGATTCTCTGCTGAGCTGGGGCTCCATGCTGCCCTTCATTAAACCTGCGGAGGAGAATCGGCTGTTAGAGGCACATTCAGGCATCAACAAACCATCATGGAAACCCCACTTCCTCACATTAACATTTTATATCCGTGCAGAAGCTACCACACACGTCTGTGTTAAGAGTCAACAAAAGGCTGAGACCAAGGCCGCTTCAACACGTGCGGCTTCAGCTTCCTCCACATGCTGCCGGGGGCGACCCTCTGCTGGCAACATGTGTGGGCTGCGTGCTGGGAGTACTTACGCCATGTCTACGGGTGGAGGCGGCAGGATGTCATCAGGCCCCGGTGGAGGCGGAGGGGAGCCTGGATCGTAAGCGTAGGAGCCCGTGCTTTGCTCAAGGACATCAGAGTTAAAGCCCTCCCCGGATCCGATGCTGCCATTTAATCCCTCAGAGGAATTTCTGAGCGCAAATAAAGACATCACCATCAGCGTCAAATCAAGCCCATGAGCTGTAGAAACTTTAAACAGAACTCATTTGCAAATGGTGCTAATTATAAATGAATTAAATAACTCCTTGATTAGTTCAGCAATACAAAGGCTGCACTTCAACATCAATATTACTTGGCAAAAAAAGCTAATAAACTGAGCAAAATACTTAGAGACGACTTGCTTTTAAATATCTGAGTTATATACCTCTGTAGCTTTTTATACAAAACAGAAAATAATACACATCTGACAAAGTAAAAGTAAGTAAAACAACGAAACTGCAGAGAAGCAAATGGAAGAAAAACTAAAGAAAGCAGCAAAACTGGAGACACAGAGGACTGAAAACAATATTCCAGATTTTTAGATAATTTAGAACAGCATCTTCAAAAATGTTTGCAAATCGAAATCAAAGATAAAGAAGAGGAGAACTTTTAAGCTAAAAGCCTTTCAGGGAAAGAAAAAAAAAGGAAAACATAAACAGACAGCGGCGAGAACTTTGTTTATTGTTCCATCTCCAACAGCTTGTTGCACCCTAAATACAAATATGCTGCTTTAAAAAAAAGTTCCTTATGCTTAATGTCATCATTATCATCCTCCTTTACTTCCTCAAATGAGACGAATTGTATATTTCAACTAAAAACAAATTAATATTCTGATAAAAGGGAAGTTTTTGTTCTTTTGAAAATGCCTGAAGATTATTTCCATTCTTAGAAGGATATTTTTTCACACCTAAACCTTTTACAAAGCCGATTTCACAATTTTCTAGATATTTGATTAAATGTCTTCATAGGACAACACTGAACAAATGATATCCTGATATGATGAGGTCAGTGTATAGCTTGTATAATTCTGTAAATTGCCGTTCCCTAAAAGTAACTAAACAAACTTATTATATCTAGAACTCTATAAATTCATCGCTTGATCTGAAATGTCCAAACTGGGCTCAATGTGGAAATATTTACTGCTTTTTTCACCCTTTTACAAGCCTTAACTCTATTAGGATGGAGTTTTTTGGAGATCCACAGGTTGCCAATGGCCTCCTCCACTCCTCTGTTTGAGGATGCCCCACAGATGGCCAGTAGGGTTAAAGTCTAGAGACACGCTAGCCCAGGCCAACACCTTTTGTTCACAGTTTCTTTCACAAAGCAACGGCCTTCTACAAGGTTTGGTCGTCATCATTAAGGAATACTGTCCTGAGGCTTAGCTGGCTGCACTAACTCACCCCACAAACCATGACACTACCACCACCATGCTTGACTGTACTTACACAGTTGCTTTTTAAAGGCTCTCTAGAGCACAGACAGGCTGATTCCCTCCAGCCTTCAACCTCTGCAGCATTTATATGTCGATTTTCAAAGAACTACCTCTTGACATGGCGCCGTGGGCAAACTTATCCCAACGCTACTGAGTCACATGACACTGGGGAGGGAAAACAGCTAATTGGACACAGTTTGGACATCTTCATCTTTTTTTACCAGCAGGTTAAACAGTAATGGCTATATGCTGAATTATTTTGAACGGAAAGCAACTCTACTTGCATATATGAGCTGCAGACTGACTGCTTTACATTGAATCAAAGAGTTATATCCTCAGTATTGTCTCACAACAAGACTGAACAAGCTCTTTACAAAAATGTAGGGGTGTACTTACTTATGTTAGCTACTGTACATTCAAATCTATTTGCATCCTATGAAAAACATAAGCAATATAAAACAAAAAACAAACCAACCAAATGGTAGAAACATGTTCCTGTTTTGTTTTTGTTTGCTGAAGTGTTTTTGTGACAGTCAGCGCTACACCCACCCCCCTGAGAACATTCCCAGACAGCACGTACCGCCCCATCACTGTGTACAGATCCACTGATAAGGAGGTGGGGGTATAACAGTAGCTGCTGGACTCTTGCTGTGTAAATAGACAGAGCCAATCGATTCAATTGAGCCTTTAGTTGTCCTTAAAAGTGAGCTCTACTTTGTTGAATTCCTGCCCTCATTCACTGATGCCTCCACACAAACAAACAGCAACTCTTCCTGTTGTTCATACATAATTAACTTCTACATATATTCCTCCTCTGACTTGCCCGGATCAAAACGAATTACTAAATAACAATGAAGTTAACTTGAGGTCATTTCTCTGCACACCTGAGTATTTATTTATCAGTCAGGTGAACCTCAGGTCTTGTTTTTGGCTCTGTTCATCTTCCTGTCAGCTTTTAACAGCATCCTAGTCCCTGCTAAGTAATTCACACAGCATGATGCTGCCATCACCATGTCATTGATGAGAACATAGGAAGTATTCCCTCAGAAGAACAGCTGCACCGGTGGTTAGTCCATGAAGTAAAAGATAAATGTGAAATAAAACAGATTCACAGGGAAAGCTGGAAAATATCAATAAAGGACAATGAAAATTATGCAGATAGTGGTAGATAGAAAGTCCAGTAGGCCTAAAAACTCAACAGGAAACTCTGGTGTTTCTGATCAGTAAAACTACAGTAGGTCCTCTTTCTACAATAGGGAAGTATGACACATTCTGGACAACAAAAGTGAACACTATGTTAAAAAGTTAGTATTTCCAGGTGCAAATTAAGCAACAGTCCAGCATTTAAAGGCCAAATGTTTTAGCTGTTAAAACCTAAATAATAAATGATCAAAATTACAGAGATTGTTGGGTGAAGAGACAAAAGGACCAACAACATCGAGTATCCCGTCTTTAGGTGGTAAAGGCCTTATTGGCCAATAATAAAACAGGTATTGTTGTGGTAAACGTTACTGTATGTTTCTATTGTACACAATCAATAAGGGGGAATTGTGCACTAAAAATTGTTTTACTTTTAAGACCCAGATTGCTGATGATGTCAATCAGAAACTAGCCAGAAATCACATGTAAGCTATCAATATAGAAATATAAAGCTAATTGTACACAAATAAAAATCGATCATTCAGATGAATCCCTGATAAATACTACTAGTTATTATTATTCACTGTTTTTGCTATAAAAGGAAAATAAAACATTATTTTCATCTGAATTACTTCTGACTGTCTGCTTATTGGTCTAATAAAGCTAGTTAAGGTGATAGAAATAAATAAAAACTGTTGTTGATCATATTTTTCTCTTTGTTCTAAAAAAAGAAAAAACTTCTGTGAGAATAAGGATTAATATTAAAGATTAAAAGTTGTTTTGGTCGTAACAACATATTTTTTTTCCAATTACTCTTCTTTATCAACAGTCTATTAATAGGACTTCTAGTTCTAGAAATGGCACTAAACGCCCGTGAAAAAGGAAATGAAAGTTGTAATCAGCCGAAAGGTCGCGACTGAAACTGCTTACTACGCTCGAGCCTTTCTGGACGCAAACTTCAAATATCTACGGATTCCTCCTTTCAGTTTACTCACATTTCATTCTTTGGTACGACAAACTCCTTTCCCATCTTAAGCCGCTCCCATTCGTCCTTCCTGGTCTTGATCTTTCGGGGATGAAGCGTCCTTGGGTTCACATTGTCTTTCTTCTCCCTCTGCACAGAAAGGAGACAGTTTAAAAAAAAAAGAAGATGGCCGACGCGTGACCTTCTTGGGACTTTGTGGATCATGTTCTTCAGAGGACTGCGTTAGTCTGTCTCACTCTGTGCTTGCGTTTCTCCTTCATGATGTCCTTGGTGTCCTGCAGCATCTTCTCCTTCCACAGGTCGAAGAAGTAGGACGGATTGGTGTAAAACTTCAGAGCTTCTTTACCATCCTCCCTGCAAATAATATTTACAGGCGTTATGAGATCAAGCCATATTTTACTTTGTCTTTTATGAGACATTTTTCTAACTTAATGGTAAAACTACAAAAAAAAAAAAAAAAAAAAAAGCAGCAAACTCCCCTTCTAATTCTTTTCAGCAGATCTCTCTGAAGTATTAAACTCATCCATCCTACCTGTACTTGCTGAGCTGGTTGAGGGGTGGGGGAGGATTACAGGTCGTGTAAGTGTCCTGTACGGGCACTGGCAGAGACGGCCTGGTGAACAGCTGCTGGTCCTGGGTCAGGCTGCTGCGGAAGGCTTTACGGCTATTGATGGCCTGCAGTGATACTAGAAGAAACCAGAAGGGAAAGATGAATAATTCATAAGAGGCTGGAGATGGCTCCTGCAGAAACTAATAGGCTGGAAGGGCTAACCTTCTTCTTCTTTGGGGTCCAGTTGGGTGACTTTAACCTGGAGGCGATCCACCCTCTCCCCCAGTGTGTTGACTCTGGTAGCAAACGCTCCAGCCTGGACAAACAGCTCCCCGAATACATCTTCTGCATATTTACCTAAAGAAAAGAGAAGACAAATGTCTTTATACCTGAGCACATTCGGCCGATGAATGAACTGAATATGCCTGTAGCTCACTGAGGCTGCCGAGCTGCCGGATGATGTTGGCCAAGCTGATGTTGGTCACACATTCCAGTTCGCTGCGGATATTTGAAGGGAGGGTCTGACGGCTCACGTGCCGTGGCTCTATATTCCTCGTCACCAAAGGCATGATGGGACGCAGCAGGCAGGGCAGCCCAACCCTGATACAGAGGAGGAGAGAGGGTTGTTAGCTGATCCACACTTTTACACATCTGATCACTTTACAACCACAAACCTTATAAACTAAAACAAATATTTTAATGAAGTGTAAGAAAATAAATACACAGGGGAAGTATGAAAAATGAATTCAAAATGTACAGGTTTTGTATTATATGCATCACAACTGTAAAATACATACAATTAAATTTACTTGCAAAGATTTAATTATTTTAAATTGAGGATTAAAACAAATTAAGAAACAAATATCTGGCATGGGGGGTACAAAACGAATAGTAAATGCATCTCACATCGGGTGCTTTTCCACTAGATAATGATCCTGTATACTATCATTAGCAAATAGATTTTTATGCCTGTTTGATAAAACACTTAATGCTGAGATATGAATAATTCAGACATTTAAAAAGGCACTCAGATCCCTTTTTTTTTTTTTTTAACAAGCAATCTGTCAAAAGAGATAAGTTAATCTTCCTTTAGCTTGCTCTGTCAAATGATTACAAAAAAAAAACAAATGAGTTTAATTAGCAGCCCATATTTTTTGTAATTTAAATACATATTTTGGGTAGTTTTAACAATTTACAGACCAAATAAATTTCTTTGCAGCCACTAAAACATTTGACGACTCTATATCAGTCACAGGCTCATGACTAAGCAAGCACAGCTCACACATATAAATAACACAAAACCAGACAAAGCTAAAGCAGAAGCAAAACTACTGCTTTGCTCACATCAGCATCTACTATCAAGCAGCTGAGTGAACCAAAATGAAAGGTTGAAATAGAGAAGAGATCGGTGGGGGTTGCTAGTTCCTCACCATTATGCTTGCAGCTGTGTAAATATATTAACTGATATGGATGAGACCGGTGCACAGTGACATAGGAGCATATGGTTTTTGAAAATGACATCTCAGATCAGGACTTCTGCAGAGGCTTTAATGTAAAAATGCATCCTTGTCGGCCTCATTGTGGTTGCCTAATTACAAGTTTGTCCAGTAAAATATGGGGCTTAACTAAAAGGATGATTCATAGCACAAATGTCACACAGAGAGCCGATTGTGTTGAACTTTTTTCTCCACTTTGGTTGTTATGTTCCAAAAAAAAAACAAACAAAAAAACAGAGCTTCTGGCACTAAAGGAAAACTAGAAATACATGAGAAACACAGGTTGTACTGCCTCTGTTGTTCGGTAATGACAGTGACTCAGCCTGTACAGAGAAATAAATAAGATTAATATGATTTTCTAAAGCGTATATGTCTTATATACAAACTAATATTATACGTTCATAAATTAACAGAGTAGAAAAAGTATGTTTGGGGGCTTTTAGGCTAAACATTAGCTAAAATAGGCTAAATGTAAGTTGAGTTCTCGGCCTCGTCGGAGCAGGAAGTAAACTTGTAAGCGTCTCTTATCTCGAAGAAACAGTCCAACAAATGTGTAATTAAGCCCGTCACTTCATAAAAAATAGCATCGGATCAGTGTTAATGCCTTACCGTTCAAACTCGCGGCTTTAAACTCTCTCTGTTATCTAGGCTGGTAGATGTGATGAGGATTTTCTAAAGAAATGTTCAGAGCTACAGTAAGGCAAGTCGAGCCTGAACAGCTCACCAAAGTCCCAGGGTTAGAAACTTCTGATTGGTTGCCGCTTGTTGCTTCTCGAATGTGATTGGCTATAGCGGATGCCTTTCAGTTTAGGGCTCAGAACAGGATGTGGAAATTTCAACGTAAAGAGCGCAACTCCACCCAAGCTAGTGGCAAACATCTGGCCGCAATCTTCGTAAGGGAGGGCGGGGACAGCGCCGCATTCCAAGGAGCGCTTCAAGCGAGCTGGAACGCGTCCGAGGAATGACTGGCACTGGCTGCAGTGAGTAAGAGCTTTCTGCAGAGGGAAACACTTAAAAGTTCATGGTGGTAAAGTGCATCTTTCCTCTCAGCGCCGGTAATTCAACCGGAAAGGGCTTAGTCGTTTGACGGAAAGAACTTGTCAGAAAATGGAATCAAAAGATAAAACGCTTTAAAACACTATACATTAGAGTTTACAATAAAATATAATATAACTATCAGAGAATGGGGATTGTAATACAAGTTTTTCATGCTTTTAGATGCATGACTTTCAATTTGTTGCTAAAAAAATATCCAAGTATGATTTTACACATGCCATTTACCTCTAAAAAGTGCAAGCAAGTGTTTTCAGAAATCAGTGTTTATTTTAATCTAAACTCCTCCGCGAAGGCTTAATAGAGTTGTTAGGAAACATTAGTAACACATTGAAACTTGGTGGTGTCAGTATCATGCTGGCAAAAATGTTTATATCAGGGGAGGGAATCCTTTGGGTTTCATTGTTTTATATACAAATTCAGTCACCTTTTAGTCTCTTGCTTGTGGAAAAAGAAAGTTTCAGAATGCTAATTTGTGCTGGGTATCGCATACATTCTTATATACAAATCTGGTTGCGTAGAAAAAAAAGTGAAAAGGTCAAAGGGAAAGGAAGGGTTCTGAAAGCCTGTGATGAAACCAATTTTAAACGGGTTAATTCTTTACACGAGAAAATATAAAATATAAATATATTTTTTTCTATTAAAAATCCTAACTTTCAATTACGTCCCCATTTAAATTTCCTTTCTCTTACCTTTAAAGCAGGTTCAGAGATTCTCTGTATTAATTTGCATAAGTAGTTTCACACACAGTGAAACTATTTATGATTATTAGGTCTTTCACAGACATGCAGAAAAATAAAAACCCGTGTTAATTATTTTACTTGGAAAGTTGCAGTTTAAAAATGTATGGAAAGATATTCATACTTACAAATATTTTTTTTAGCTGTTTTTTTTTCTGGAAAAAAAAATGCTAGCGCATATAGAGTCCAAACATTTCAGTTTATTTACATAGTTCAAACTCCAAACAAAACTAATCTCGGGTTTCTGTACAAAAAATAAAACCGGCTCAAGTTCAAATCTGAACGAAGTATAAATGCTGTTTTATCCACCATATATGGTAATTGAGAGTATTGTAAACATTTCTATTTCCCTCTCAAACTCTAAAATATAAAGCCCTTAATGTCCACTAGAGGGCAGTGTTTATCGAATAAATTTGTGGTATAAAATCAATGTTCCATAAAACTGTATAATTTTTCTGTTATATCAGTTTTACTATCTTTTTTGTGTGTTTATTTTTAATTGAAACATTAATATTTTTTCTTTAAAAAACATTAAATAGTACAAGACATAAACTAAAACAAGACCTACCTACTTCGCTAGACCGCACATTTAATATAAAAGAACAAAAAAGAACTTCGATAAATAAAAGACACGTTTCCAGTCCATCATAAGTATTCAAGGGCTTAAGATAATTGATCCTCAGTGGCTTTGATATTCTGTTATCTTCATTTCATTTGTGTAAAATTCCAAGCCAAAAACCTCCTGTCCTGGAGCTTTACTTTATGACCTTTAAAACTTCCTCAGTTCTTCCTTTTCCTTCTGTACATTGGATAAAGATGGTACTTTTATCCCACTGAGAAATGTGGTTCTCCTTTCAGGGGCAGATGTGCATTTGAACCTATAAAGGTACCTATAAAGGTCCTTATAAAACAGTGTCTTCGTAACTTCATTTGTATCAGTTGATCTTGGATAGCCTCTAGGGGTATCTTTCATTTGTGCTGATGTGTAAAATATAATTATCCAACATATATATGGTTAACAAGCTTCCCATAAGTTGGAGGGATTCATAGCTGGTGATTTCTTGATCAAATTAAATGGTTCCTTAACACAACGGCATTGAACATTTAGCTTTAATGAGCTTAAATAGTTACAATTATAGGGGAGGTATCAGAAAGAACATTTGTGCCAAATATACTTTAGTATACTGATTAAATCTTTCTTGAAGATAAAATAGTAGGGTATTCTGGAAAATAATCTATGAAGAAATAAACAAAAAAAAACTTGTAGTTCTTTTCTAGAGGATGAAATGTCATTTAAACATGATAAAGATCTAAATCTAAGGATAAAAAGAGAAAGAATTGCTTATTTTTTGTCTTTCATGTTCTTATCCCCAGATGTGCATGTTGATAATCAGAGTCGTATGTTGGCCCAGCTGAGGGTGTAGGAGCTGTGAGCGCTTTCTATGTTGTGTTTCAGGACACTGTGACCTTCTCCTGAGGAGCTGTGGACCAGGTGCAGTCCAGAGGCTTCGAGGCCTCGAAGGACACTGAACCAATAGCGGAGAACCTCCGCATCGCTGCCTCCCACCTCAAAGCCTGGCCAGTGCAGGTGCACAGTGGAAACCAGATGATGAATGCTCTGCAGAGTCCCCATCTCGATCCAGTTCTGAAAAATCCGCCACTCGGCACTTAACAGGTCAGCATACACAAAATGAATCTGAAAGGAAATGACAATATTCACATATCCTGACTGTAGTTTCTTCATATCTGCTATTATTTTAATAAAAATATTAAGAATTTTTAAAACATTTTCAGAAATATTTGAACTTTTATATAATTCTCACATTAAATATCCACATAACTCACCATAGCTTAGAAACATTTTAATGACATACTCTTATATCACAGAATGGCACTTGTAAAATCAGAATTAAATTCCTGGTCGTGACTTTCACAGCCTTGCATGATTAGGCCTCACCATTCATTGCTGACATGCTGTGTCCCTACTATTGTCAGCGCACCCTTCTGTCTTCCAGTCAGAATCTCCTGAAGGTCCCAAAAACGTGTTTTAAAGCCTCTGTCCCACCATATGGTTGACTATGTGTTCAACTTTAAAAGAGAATTGCAAACATTGTTGTCTAAAACAGCCTTTGTATAACCAATTTTATACTTTTATACATCTACTGTATGTAATTCACTACCGTGGGTTTTATTTTATTCATTTGATGTACAGCACTTTGTGATTTTCATCAGTGAAAAGCCTTTTATAAATAAATTTTACTTACTACTTACGAAAGAGCTGAGCCAAATAGCGAATTTGACAAAAAAAACGACCTTCCTACCTGATGACCTTCATCCAAGTTCTGCGATATAAATGATGGGTGATCAAATTACCATTATAGATGCACCGATCCAGTTATTTCCAACCCAATCCGGTACCAATCCCCGGGCCGATATCCGATACCGATCAGATTCAACCGTTGAATGACTGAACCATAGATCTATCCAAGTGGGGCATTAATATTGTTAAAGAAAAAAAGTAACATATTAACATCGATATAAATGTACTTTATATTACTTATTAACACATAAGCAGCAAAAAGAAAGAAATAACTGTTCAATGTAAAGTGCAATGGGTTGGATCTCCAATATCCGATATTAAATCACCAATATCCAGTCCTGCTAATTAGTTCAGGTATGGGATCGGTGCATCTCTAATTACTGCCCAGACAGCTAAAATGAGCTTCTTCAATAGTGTGGCTGGACTCAGCCTTATAGATAAGAATTTAAATCAAGGTTTATTAGGCATTTGATCAGGACTACTCCTGGCTGCCTCCCTTTAATGATTTTCTGGGTGGGTAACACTGACTTTAGGGCAGAGCCATGAGTGACTTGAAGGACGAACATAGTGGTATCCTCCAGAACCATTTGGACAATGTCACTTGGATGAAATCTGTCTCTCTAGGCCATTCTAAAGATGACCAGGTGTTAATTCCACAAACTTTTGTTTTTCTTAGATTTATTTAAAAGAAAATAGATATTTTTTTAAATTTGCTAGTCCACTTCAAGGTACATCCATTAGATCCCAGAGGATGTAAATGCAAACACTTACTCTTCAGACTTAAAACATTATACATTATAATTACTTTGTGCTCATCAACTACATTTGTGAACCTCATTGAAAAAAAGTTGGGATTGTTACTCCTATTATTATTATTGGTGAAAGTTTGACTGATAAAGAACTTGAACACTATATAATCCTCATCTTTTTACAGGTTTTGTATTAAATATTTGTTCATGCCCTGCAGTTTTATCCCTCTTCATTGTTATTACTATTATCAGCCTAGCATGAACCAGAAGACTGCAGGTATGTAACTCCCTCTTGTGGCTGCCGGATGTAACTGGCTCCCCTGCGTGAATCACTCACTTCAACCGTTGCCATAGCAGTCACAGATGGCGCAGAGCCCTGTTACCATGGCAACAACCAAGTAAAAGTGCTTTCTGGGTACACTGGGGTAAAAAGATTTTGAGGTGTTTGTTGTTGTTTTGTTTTGTTTTTTTTTTTTGGTGAAGTTTTTATTGCTTCTGCTGGCTTCTCTTACGGTTTGGTGTCCCAGAGCTGCCATGATGTCAGCCAGTGTGTGAGCAACTCTGCCGGGGCTGCCGTTCCACTTATGCCTGCGCCTCTTTGGAGCTCGCCATTCAAGCCACAATTTGTGCTGGCTGACGACGCCCCTGTTGCCATGGTTACTAGCCAAACTGTTGCCAAGGTGACCAACAGATGCACTGGAGGTGCTGGGATCAAAACGGTGGATTTCACATCCGAGCCTGGAGACAGTGCTCAGAAAGTCTGCATCTCCTCCATCCAAACTGGCGAGACAAAAGAAAAGCAGTCAGTAAGACAGAGGCTTAGAGAAGAGGTTCAAAAGATTTCTGCATGCATGATTAAATATGCATCGCATTGTTTTCAGTGCAGCCGTGCCAGAGATACGAATGCCTGAGCTGGCGGTGCAGACACCTGAAGGAGTAGGCAACGCAGAGTGTATGTGCAGCTGGAAGCAGCCAGTCCTCTGCGCACAGCAGCCAGCGAGCTGAAGCCACGGGGGGCGGCACTGCCTGAGCCTTCCCTGGAGGTAAAACCCTGGAGCAGTTCAGCTGGGGACAGGCAAGAAAGACAAAAAGCTCATGACATGGAGATGTGAGAACCATCTATCTCAGAATGAGCACTGAAATAAAAGCAAGGTAAAGAAGAAGATGGGGTTTGATGAACTTTCATATGAAATTTGGAAGCGATATTTCTGAAAGTGTTGACACCCCATCTGTGTGACCCATCAGCTCCTTTTTTGAACTTCTCTTCATTTTCTTGAGGCACGTTAAACTTGGGCTAAACGACTAAAAAGATCAAACACACCAGCACAGTATTCCAGTTTCAACTTAACAGCTTCCCCCCTTTTAGTTTCCCAACATTTGGTGTTGTGCAACTTTTAAAACTATTCTTTGGGAGTTTCCAGTCTGGAAAAGTCTTTTCTGGCTCCAGAGTTGGCAGAATTTCGCTGCCAGCATATTGACAGCACCTGACTGATATTACTGCTGTGTCAGGCTCCCACGCGAGTCTGCAGTCAGAGACGTGCAGCACAGTTTATGAAAGCGGAGGGTTTTCTTCTTTTAGTATCGATTGCTGTTCATATTTGGCAAGATCTATCCCATAAAAACATGTTGTGCTTTATTCTCACGTCTTTCTGGATATCTTAATGAAAGGATTTGACAAGAGGTTGAAGTTGGGGAGGGGTCTCCCTGAGTTGTTGCAAATCTAAGCTGTCATAGATGTGAGAGAAAACAGAGGGGAAACAACCTTGAAGCCGAACTTTTTAAACCTGACTTTATTGTAGTTTTACCTGTTTTTTTTACACTGATCCATCTTAAGAATTAAAGTCATTTTAGATTTCAGTGTCTCGCAAAAGTATCAACACCTATTCGGCTCTTCTACATTGTATTTGATTAATGTATTTTATTGGGAATTTTAAGAATAAACCAAAATAAATCAGTGCATTGATTTTGTTTGTTTTCATCCCTCTTTACTCTGATGCCCCTGAGTTAAATAGTTAAAAAGCCATATAAGTAATAGGAGTCCGAATATAAGACCAAGGGACACAGCAGACAAAAAAAAGTCCAGCCCAGTCCAAGGCCCACAGATAGGACAAGTATACTCTTAAAAGAAAAGGCAGCTGAATATACCTGAATATAAATGTCTGCAATTCTTTTAAGAAAATGAAAATACTACAGTTTTCTTCCGACTTACTTTGTTCTGCCACCTAAAATACCGTGATGTTTGCATGTTGAAATGTATAAGGGTTTTTTTTTTGTTTTTTTTTTGGCTCATCAGTTTCTTGGTTGCAGAGTTTATAGATAGATGAAAAAAATGCAATAATTAGCCCAGTATTTCCCATTTTCAGTATGTTTTTGCAAAAACATTCAGTGTTTAATTTAAGAATGCCGTGGAAAATTCGATGGGATGCTTTTTATTTTGTTTTGTTTTTTTTTGCAAGCCTTAATTCACCATAGTTAAGAAATGTTATTTAATTGGCAAAATATTTAGTGTTTCAGTTGTTTCCATTGGGCCTACCTGAGGCCTTGTGATATACTTGATGATGCGGCTGAGTTCTGCGAGGAAGTACGGCTTGTTCGCCGCCCACAGCTGCTCCTCCATCACTCTGGGTCTCACCTGGGAGCATATGTACAAACTATGTATCAATATGCTGCGGACAGGAAAATAATAGACGATTCCTGAGAATTAGGAGGGAGGCTTAATAATGCACGGAGATGACAGAAAGAGAAGAGCTCAGGAGGAAGGTCATAGGAGCTGACCCCAGGCTCGTTGGTGTTTGCCTGAAGTTTCTCAACAGACAAACAGACATACACACACGCACAAAAATACCTCTCTCTAACTCCTAACGCCATGGCAACCTCTGCGGAGCAGGAGGGGTGCATCAGAATGAGTCAGAGAGTTTAGCCTTGGGCAGATAAAGAGAGGGAGAGTAAGAAAAGAGAAAAGCAGAGGGGAGCCGGGGAGGAGAGGAGAAAGGAGATGGAAGGTTTCGGGAAAAGTAGAAACAGACGGATGTGTAGTCAGAAACACAGACAGCGGCTGAGGATGGAGGCACAATCTGTCCAACCTCAGGGCACAGACAGAGAAGATAGACCAGCTGTCATCTTCCTCTGATCTGGGGTCAGGGCAGGGCTTGCCCCTTGCTCTTACCTGTTCTGTCATGCAGGTAATAATTCACAGAGCGTCACAGAAATTGGTCTAACCCCATGCTGGATGAGGACACCTCATCAGCAGGCCCTTATCTGCATTCCTCTCTGCTTGGAAAGCCCATTTGAAATGACCCTTTTTTTAATGTGGGGAGGTGGGGGGTGCTACTGGCCTCCCACTCAAACCATTAATGTTTTTTTCTTATTGTGTGGCGAACTGCGTTTCATCTGAGATTTTCTGCACCATGTCCAGAAACATCACGCATGTCCTCATGCTTACTTTGAACCATGATTCTTATGTTTTACCATTACCCAACATTTGCAATCCATAAGTTATTGTTGTTCCTGTTCTTGTCAAAAAAGACATCTAATAATAGAGGATGGTTCAAAAAAAATTATTTGAATTTAAAAAAAATTACACTTTACAGTAAAAAAAAGATTTTTTTTCTTTTTGTTTTTGAAAAAAAACAAAAAGAAAAAAAATCCATCCCATTTATAGTGTAATGCGAAAACAAAAAAAGAAAGAAAAATTCTTTTTCTTTTAGTAGGATGCTATTTCTAACCATGCTATTGCTAACCTCAAAGCTAACTTCTATATAAGTTTTGCTGAAAGTTTGATAGAGCCACTGTGGAGGGGCTAAAGGTCCGTGTGCAGCCTTGGAGTCCCTGGCTTAGTGTTTTAAGTGTTGTTTAAATCTTTCTTGTCCTCTAATTTCGACACATCTTTTTAC
>JAUZNJ010046847.1:0-14789 GCA_034780135.1 Jordanella pulchra | reverse complement strand
GCCTTGGAGTCCCTGGCTTAGTGTTTTAAGTGTTGTTTAAATCTTTCTTGTCCTCTAATTTCGACACATCTTTTTACTGAAAATCCAGCTACTTATCTAGAAAGCACTAGATGTTCTTGTGGGTTTAGGTGGTCCAATGTCCTCTGGAACAGATTTACTACTTTAGTTCATTTGCTCCCCAGCAGCTGTGTCTGGCTGAATCATTCTGCAAAAAACGAATTGTTATTTAAAACACCTTTACTGCAGAGTTTCACTAAATTAGTAAAGCAGAATCAAAACAGGAAATATTTTCTTTGATTTATATTTTTCTGGCTTTTTATTGCTACTTATTTCTTGCTTCCAACTGTTGATTTGATACTGGGACAGACTCAGAGTGTATAGTAATGTAGATGTGAGGGGGTTGCTGTAATGGCTTAACTCACAGTATGGATTGGTTTGTGCAATTAAAATTGCAGTTTCAGTAGTGTTGTATATTATGAATATTCATTTTGTTTGACACTAAAAGATGAAGTCAACATTATGACTTTGTTTTGATCTATTCCAATGCAGACCTTAAATATAAATTATAATCATTTATGTCAAACCAAAACATCACTCATTTAATTTAACAGTTATTTAAGTATTAGGTTCTTTTGTTTTTTAATACTCACTCTTTAGTAAAGGGATAATTAAGCCCACTGTTTACACCCAGATATCAAAACATGTGAAAACTTTTCCTTTTATATATTTTTTTATGTTTATAAGCCGTGGATTTGACTTTTTCTTCAATGCATGCTAGCTTAGATACAGTTAATAGAATTAAACTTAAATAACCAAGTAACAAATCCTGACTCTGGTTGTTTAAAAAACACTGAAATATGCCTGTGACCCCAGTAGTTTCCAAACTATTATGAGTCGATTGGTTAAATCATCAACTTAGAAATTGTTTTAACTATTTATAGGTACTGTAATGTGCTTATTTCACAACATTTAAATCAAAACAAAGATAAAAAAGAAAAAGGAATACCATGATAGGTTTTGTCTATTCCTCTGATGTTCAGGCATCTCCTACGTTGATAACAACTATAAAACTGGCTTATTTTAATGCAGCAGTTTTTTTTACAGTGTACTTAACAAATTAAGCATTTCTTTAATTTTTCAGGGTTTTAAATGATTTTCTGTTTTATTTTCACTGTTATTTAAATGTATGACATAGAAGATACTAAAGTGTCGTTGAACAATAAAAGTGCAATAAACACATTTATTGCACTTTTATTGTTCATTTTTAACAATCAGAAAATGGTTTATGAGCTGATTTTTTTCTGTCATTGTATAAATACATAAATGGTTTTAAAAACCTTTGAGCATTGTATATTCTAAACCAACCTCTTCCATCTCGTTCTCATCCTCAAACCCTTGCTCCACATCCCTCCTCAGTCGTCTGTCCTGCACCTCCTTCTCCTCCTCCATCCCCGGTCCCTTAAAGTGAGCTCTCCAAGCCCGGCCTGTGGAACTCCGATCCGGCTCGATGCTGATAACGGTGAAGGCGACAGCTCCGTCCCCCTCCTCCACCCACAGACGCGCCAGGACCAGGAGCTGCACAGTGAGGAGAACTGGCGGGGTCAACAGCAGCAGAAGGAGGCCTGCTCCTGAACGGGGGGACAAACCAGCCAGCTCCCGCATGCCTCCTCCGTGGCTGAACCACACAACATCTTGCTGTTATCCAACTTTTTCTCCCCCCCCGAGGGCAGAGAGGAAAGTCCCAGCTGGGTCCTCCTCCATCCCCTCCCTACATACGGCCTCCTCCTCCTCCTTGGACCTTACAGCCCTCAGGGGGAACTTTGGATGACGAGGCACATTCCTAACTCAGTGGTGGTCTTCTTCAAAATGCTTTTTTATTTATCTAACAAATAACTGTAGTCAACAATCGCCAGAAGTAGTTCAAGAGGAAAAAAGCAGCAGACGAAATTCTCACACAGGATTCATATTTGAATGAAAAAGGTCAAAAGATGAAGAGGAATTTGTTTTAAAGCTTTATCTTTGTCTCTGACAGCAACTAGCATGCAAACAATATTTTACTGACTATAAACCTTTCCCAAATGTTATCTAAATAAATATATTTTCCTGCTAGCCAACTGAAAAGCTTTTCAAGTTTTTTTTTGTTATTTATAGATAAAAATGTTTAATTTATGCAAAAAAAAAAACTTTACACTTTTCAGTCTGTAAAATGTAACCATATAAAAACCTCCAAACTTCAGAGAAACAATGTTTTGTCTCTTGCTTATTTGGATTTCGGTCAGTAAATGTATATTTAGTCTTCCCTATCATTCTTTTGCATTTTGAAACATTTTAGTTTATTTTTACATCTTAATCAGTAATGATGTATTCCTCTAATTTATTATTTATTAGCTAATCAATCAATAGCAAAAAAGAAGGCAAATGTAAGAGTTTGATGTTTGCTTGATATATTTTGGCTTTATAAAGCTGTAAGACAATCAGATGAACTATGATGCCTCTTAGGTTATAAGTCAGGTCTTTATTACTATTAGAAAAGTATTTTAGATGAAGCCTAAAGAAAGAAAAAAATATTTATTTTGTCATGCAGACATATGGATCTGAATCATTTTTAATCCAGTAAATTTAGGTCTTAAGATTCATAGAATATTAGACTTATAGATACAATGTCCTTCATAGAAAATATTTAAGTTTCTACCCCCCTAAGTTTGGTCGTTATTTTAATCTTCACTGAAAATTAGGTGCCAATTTTTAAACAGTACTTCATGCTGAAAAAGTCCAGTCAAAATTAGATATTTCTAACTCAATTTCTGCTATTTCAGAAATAATTGAAAACTGAAAATAATTCCAGCTATTTGGCATTTTTTCTGAAGTTTGATTTGACAAAAGAAACTTTGAAGCAAATTTTTAAATGAAGACATTTAATAGGCTACTTACCACTGTTGCATTCAAGATTATCATTTATGATCAAAACACTTCTTAATACTTCTTAAAGTATTTTAGGTGGAGTTCACCAGGGGAATCTTGTTCATTGTGCTTTTACTTTTGAGTTTGTTTTGGGTTTTTTTTAACCAGCTCATACTGTATTTCTCAGCACTTTAGACTTTTTTAGTACTAGTTCAGCTGAATGTGGCGGCGATAAAGAGTGGTTAGTTCTTGCAAGCTTTAAAAACACAACTTTTTTGTTCTTTTTACCTCTTTTACAAAGTGTTTTAATAGTCGCAATATTTGTCAAGAGTGATGAATGAGATTGACTGTGCTGGACGTTTGTTTCACTTTAAAAGTTAGCTGTTCCTTTCCACTGTCGCCACATGTTTAGCCTGCAAAGCCAATGACTGGATGCAACAAGCTGGACTCTTTTATAATCTTATTTTTCATTAAATGATCATCTGACTGTGGCTCCATTGCAGTTGGGATAAGACTGCATGTAATCAGGTTCTTATTTAGAATTGGATTGGTGTTGATTTTAGAATGAATTGGATTCTATATAACTTGATATAAATCAGAAATGTTTGTCTTTTCATGGTGCATTCACGTGACATTCAATGTAAACCTGAGCTACAGTGTTCAGAAAATTTGAATATGCATCCCAAAGGGGTTTTGTTGTAAAATTCAAATCACCTTTTAAAAAATAATAGCTTTTAAGCAAGTATTAGGACAATATTTTCATTGAAGCCCCTTTTTTTCCCACTGGTCTGATGTAATATTCTAATCATAAATGATGTGTTTTTATTAACTGTTAGCAGAAAACTATTCCAATTTATAGATAAAAAGGCTTAGAAACATCAGTCTGTATTAAATTAATTTGTATAATGCGTTTCACTTGGGAATTGAAGTGAATGTCTTAAGGCTCATGTTTTATACTACTTAATATTACTAGACATAAAAGGAGAGAGACTGAAGCGCCCTGAGACCTAAGTGTTGTATTTGAGCCAAATGTTATTCAAAGATCAACATGGAAATTGCAATTGGTTGTGATTTTTTTTAAGGCTTGTTGAAAAAAAATGGAAAAAGTCAATGTTTATAAATATAGAACACCGTAAAAGTCAAAGGGGGAGAGCAGATGCCCCCTCCCCCTAACGTTCGGTCTGTCATGTCGTGTTGTTGACAGAATGTGTCCCCCGTCTGCCGTACAGTGGAATGTCACAGCAAACACATTTCCTCCGGCCATGTCTGAGTCTATTTAATCAGCCTGTTGACAAACTGTACACAATCTGCGGCCTGTAAACTTCCCCCATCTGCTTTCACTCTCCATCACTCTGCGCGTCCGTCTGGCACACGCATCCACACAAGCTGTGGATTTACAATATTTCTGTCTTACATCTAGTTACCGTCTAAACATGGCCCTTATTTTTTCGAGCAATTCCTTCTTTTTTCCCCTTATTCTGGGTTAAGATTAGACGTGTTAAAACATATCCTTCCCTGCATTTAAACTCTCTTCAGCACTTTTTCAAATTTTAGTCAGTCTGTTTTCCAGCAACCAACACGTCCTGCATTACTCTCCTCATCACTCATTCCTCTCCTCCCCTCTTTTTTTTTTTACTCTGTCAAAATCATGTCCTTGTTTGAACTCCCTCCCTCACATTTGCAGGCAAAGCCCAACATTTACAATGGCTTTTAAATCACGTGCAACCACCCACTTTTATCTGTTGAAGAAACTGCACGACACAGGCAAGTTTACCAATGGCAAGAACGTAATGTGTATTTAAATATTTTGCACCTCAGATACATACATGATATGTAACAGACAGATATACAATTCATCTTCTTTTTTTTCTTTTTTTTGCAGCACAAAAACCACCAAACAACACAAGACCACGGAAAAAGGAGGGAGAGAGTGAAAGAAAGAAAGAAAGTAAGAGAGAAAGAAAGAAAGAAAGCCCCGCCAAGACTTTGTCGTCTCTGGAGCCTCAATCCTTTTGACCCCACAGGCGCACACACATAAACACACACACACATATATAGGAAACAAAAAGCAAACAAACCTACAAATACATGCATCACTGCAGTCACGCAAATCCATTCTCTGTCTGGAGTTCACACATACACATGAAAAAAAAGAACAAAACCAGGAGTCTCTTTGGGGCCGTTGTGTAATTTCAGTGTCTCTTTCCCTTGTAGTTAAAACAGCAAAACACAGGATGTTGAGTCTCCAAGCTGCAGTCCTCTTCCTCCTCTCCATAGAGCAGAGAAACCACGGCAAGTGGCAGAAGAGTGGAAAGTTGATGATGATGCCCCCCCCCCGGAGCTGAAGTCATATGTACAGATGCTGGTATTTCAAGAGCAGAAACTGATTTTAGTCCGCTTTTTCTCTCAATGGGACACAAACATCAAGACGAAGTGCACAGAGCAAGACGTTTGGCTAGGCTCATGGTTTTTTTTCCCCCCAAAAAAAAGAAATAAAAGAAAGTTGATTTTTGGGCTCAGATGTGGCTCAGGTTGCGGCACAAGACAGTCGAGTGGTTTGAGTGCAGAACATTGCAGCTGGCTTTAGCGGTAAATGGGGAAGTTTTGGAGACAGAAACAGAAAGGGTGAGAGACAGAGAGAAAGCAGAGTGATCTTAATTTGTCTATACTGCAGAACAGAAATGGAAAGTACTCGGCGAGATACTGCATGTGTCACAGAAGGACCCAAAGGGATGGGCAGGTGGGTTTGTCTCCATCCACAGGCGCCTGGAGTTTGTCTGACATCCCCTCCTGACCGCTCCCTCATTCCTGGGCAGGGGGCTCACGTATGATCATGGTTAGGTAGTGATCTAATCTGCACATGCGTTGCTGTGTGTCTTTATTTGCCTGTGTGCGTGTCTGTCTAAGCGGGTGTCTGTGTGTGCTTGTGTTTTTGTACACGTGCATGCTTGAGCTTCATGGGTTGATCTTGATTGTCAGTGCTGGAGAATTAAAGCTTTACTGTCCAGAGCTGGCAGCTAAATTCTCACCCTTCAGTTCAGTCTCTCACAAAGAAGTCCCCTTAAAAAATATGTTTGCAAATCTGTAAAAGCTTAAGTTGAACCTGAAAAAACAAAAAAAAAAAACAAAACACA
This sequence comes from Jordanella pulchra, assembly GCA_034780135.1. Classification (NCBI taxonomy): domain Eukaryota; kingdom Metazoa; phylum Chordata; class Actinopteri; order Cyprinodontiformes; family Cyprinodontidae; genus Jordanella; species Jordanella pulchra. The sequence continues at coordinate 8,754 of JAUZNJ010046847.1, read as the reverse complement.
GACAAGAGAAAAGAAAATTAAATTTCATAACAATAATTTCAAATGAAAAAATATATTTTTTGCAGAACTTCACAAAAATCTACTTTAAACAGGAAAGTTTTAAGGTTTAAAATATTTTTTGGTAAATAAAAAAACACATATAAGGCTTTTCCTGCGTAAAATCTCCATAGAAAATAATCACACCCCTTTAAGTTCTTTTTCCATTGTCATTTTATAACCAACTGTATTTTATCAGCATTGCATATAGGATAGAAAACAAATGGGGTGCATAAATATAATAGGAGGAAAATGATGCAATAAAAACTACAGAGAACAATTAATCGATCCATAGCCCTTTTTAATCTGATACCCATAAATAAAATCCAGTGTATCTACATGTCCTTTAGAAGTCCTTGGACCTAATGAAGAGTTCATCCGTGTGTAATTTAGTTGAGAATAAATGCAACTAATTAACATCCCTAAAGAAACAACATCATGTAAACCATATGCCACAGCAGACAGATCAAGGATAAATTTGTTAAGAAAGAAGGAGAAGTTTAGAGGAGTATTAAACGGAATAAAGAAGGAGCAACGGAGCTACAAAGACCTACAGCTCAGGTGGGAGCAACAATAAGCCAAAAACTCTTCTTCAGGAGGAGCATTGAAGCTTTTCACAGTTGGGAAAGGTGGAACACAGACAAAAGTTGTACAAATAAATAGTTCTAGGCTGTGAAAGACTTGAGACCCGAGCAGTGGTTTCCCTTCCAGCAGTACGAGGAACCTAAACATACAGCCGGAGCTACAATAGAATGATCTAGATAAAATAATATTCAAGAGCAAAAAACTTTTTTTTTTCTTTTGCAAAGAATGGACAGAAATGTCAGTTTTGATGTGCAAAGCAGGTTGAAACGCAGCCCAAAGACAGCCGTAGCTGTAGTGAAGGGTGGTTTTACACATTAGTGACTAAAGAGACTAATACATATACAGTACATCCAGTATGATTTTAAACTTTTAAAAAATTATGTCCTCTTTTTGTTTTACAAATATGCACTTCTTTATGTTGGTCTGTAACTTCAAATCCCTCTAAAATGATGATGAAGTTGGTGATGATAATGGGAGTTTTGTGTATTTACAATACAAATCCAAACTGTCTAGAAACAGCAGATCCACTTTAGTTAACTGTCTTAAGCTGTTTTCTGACTATAGTTTTGTTTTTAACAGATGAAATGCTGCTCAGTTGGGCTGTGATAAGCTAATTAATCCAGCCACTGCAGAGTATTCCACTTTTAGACAACCTCTGCGCTGCCTTCACATTAAATTTTCGGTTGTTATTGAGTTATAACTTTAATCAATATTCGTTCACCTTTGCTGCATCTCACTGAATCTGAGCTGACAGTGGATCACTGCACTCCAGACTTCTGATTTCAGTCAGTAAAGACTACAGAGTCTGAACTTCTTCAGCGTCTAATCTAATGTTTTATAATATTTCACAGCTAAAACCATGTAAGACAGAATGACCACTGAAGTATGAAGCTGCACGCTGGATCAATAAAGAACAACCCAAATAGTTTTGGCAAACAGCAAACAGTACAAACACTCATCAGAATTTGATTTACACCTGAATTGGTAGTAGATTTTCTTTATAACCTATAAATGGTGATTATATACAGACTTAAATGTATCCATATACCCCTGCTAAAACTTGAATAAGGGTCCTGAGGAAGTGGGCGTTACCAAGAAGGTCAAGACATACCTTAGATCTGATTGGATAATTCAGTATTCTTAATGGCCAAACGGATAGAGTTAATTAAAAATGGTTTCTTTTCTGACATGGATCATGTTTTTTAAGTAAAATGATTCCAGAAGCTTTGCCTTAGACTGCTTCATCTGTTTAAAATGATGCACTTGTAATGATTTTACTGTAAGAAGACCCAATGTACCACGGCCCTGTTAGACTAACAGTGAAACAGTCCCAAAGTACGATACTGATACCACTATGCTCGCCAAATGCTTTAGTGTTCATAGGTTTGAAAGTCTCACACTTCCTCCTCTGAGCCTATGTCTTGTAAGAATCTATGTGCTGCCAAAAAAGTTTGCATGTCTTAAAACATGTGAAAACCAGTCTGTATGCACACAGCAGGTGTTCAAAGAAGGCTCAAAGTGAATTGCGTTTGCAGTTCAGCAGACAGCGTGTGCAAAACTTAATTAGTGCGTGTGCTATTATCAACATGCATATCAGATTGAAATGACCAAATACACAAATGTATGAGAGGGGGGGTTATGAAATGTAAACATTTACCATGTGCAAAGCGATTTCCCAAAGCTAAAACCCAACTGCAGCTGCAGGTTTTGTATCTTTTCTATCTTTAGTTTTGTATTTTTTCTGAAATTCAGTTGCAAACTCACACGCAAACATTTCTGCAGTCGCTGTGGCAGCAAAGGAAACATTGTTACAATGCCAGAAGATGGAGAGCGATTATGTGTGCATATAAACATATTTGGACCACCAAAAATGAAAATAGTGGATTATTATTGATTGAGAAAATAATATCTACACAAACCGGCAGAAATTAGTATAATGGGATGACAGACTGTACAATTAAAGCAAAATGAAAAAAATGCATGTAAGCAGAGTATTTAAAAACTACCAAAAAACCTCTAGAACATTGCTAGGGCCTGAAATTGTGCATCTTTAAGTCATAGGGAGAGGGATATTTTTTTCTCTATCATGTTGTTTAACAGGCTCTGCAGGACGCAGACTTCTGTTTTATTTAATTATTATGGGAATACCATGTTTCGCTGTATATTAGGTCATACGGCTGTTGAGAGGAGGTGGTGGAGCTCAATCCAGCTGTAAAAGTTTGTCAGAGAGCGGCGGCGGTGGTGTAGCAATCAGCAGACAGACAACTTTCTCATGTTTTATGATATATTATTTTCTATAATAAGCTTGAACTTTTTTTATTTTTACAATTTTAGTTTTTATTTTGGTTCAGAGCACTATAAAAGAAGCTACCTATCTTAAGTGCACTATAAATATTTTTGCAGTCATTATTTCTGAAAATAATCAGTGTCATTATTTCCTCCAACTTTGAAGCAACTGAACTTTGTGGCTTAGAACCTCATCTTTCTCTTAGTTCAACTCTCAACATGCAATCTGCTCATTATAATAGGCAAAACCAAACTGGTTTGCATGTCCTAACATTTGTGCAGAAATCTTTGCAGATAGCCTGCAGCCCTCCCACCTACTGAAGCCACAGAAGAAAAAAAATAAGTGCAAATGCAATATAGGCCCCCTTATTTGGAATCTATGAAGATCAGGCCCATAATGTTTCTCCAGAAAACAATTTATCTTTCTTGCAAAGGGCTGCAAATTTTATTTAAGCTTGAGTTTGTCACTACTTTATATCTTTGCTTCTTGGCTTGTTCCTGAACATCTGAAAAAATATTTTACTCAAAGGGTTGCGGTTTGGGGAAATTGGTATAAGCTTTAGACACAATTGATTAATATGCATCAAATCTGTTAAGCAGTGGATAAAGACTGACTTAAAGCATTTTAATTGGCTTTTCAAAAGAAAAACCTAAAGGCTGTTCCAGACATGTAAACATTACTGGGAAACCTGAAAAATTAAATATGCTTGAGACAAAATTCAACTTGCTTATAAAACTTTGGTGGGAACATATTAATGTAAAAGAACCAAGTCGTATCATTATGAATCTGAAATTGTATTTATATAATACACATGGTTTGCTCTGAAAAAAACAATGGTTCAAACTAATGACTAAAAATCCATTGAGCATAACATCAATTCCCATGATTAATATTTCTAAATGTAGTAATGTAATGCATGCCATTTCAGAAACATACAGTCATATGGTAACAAGTGGCATAAGCCTCAGCTTTATACCACAGCAGGTCCAGTTAGGTTTAATTAAATAGTGATTACAAGAAAAAAAAAAACATTTGGGAGCAGCCTGTACAGGAGCGGAAAGAGGCCACACTATTACCACAGTTGGTTTGTAAGGAATTTTTCTGACCATGACTCCACATCTGTTCCTTCTTCTCCTCACAAGTCTCACTGTATTCTTCTAAGTCAGGGGTAGGCAGCGTTCTGTCTCCAAATGGTCATATTGACTTGGTTAACGCTATTAAAGGGCCAGACACCGGAGCAAAATTTCTTTCCCAGCAACAAGGCTGTAGGTTCCTTTAAACACATTTTCTGTCCCTCTGATAAATTTTGTAAACTGCTGGCATGCTTGGTGGAAAAATGCTTTCTTCAACAGAGTGTTATGCTCTTAGCATATCAAATTACTAGTCTTTGAACAGACACTTGTGACAAAATATTTCAATGTCAACAGCATTTAAATTCTTTTTTTCTTTTTTTTTTGAAAGCCATGTGTAGTGAGGCAAAAACTGATTTAGCCACAAAAGCTCAAATGAAATTTAGCATGCCTGAACTTTGTTTTCAGTTCCCCTAAAATTCATTATTCAAACACTGATTTTCAATAATTTATCGATGTATTTATTTTACTGCTTTTCTGGAGAGCTTGTAGTGAGGGTGAATTAGGAAGCGTTAGAGGAATTTTCCAAATAGGGTCTAAAACTTTGGCCATATTTTATCCATGTTTTATTAAGTGACTGTTTGTGTTGAGGTGTGTAACTCAGCCTGAGGGAGTCATTCTTTACACATCGTTGTACCTAAAATATATAGTTTCCACTCAGATTGGCTGGTATTTATTTTGTTTTAACTGCTAAATTTTTTGTTTTTTCTTTAGATGTCTACAGCCTTTCTCTACACACAAACATTGTGTCTACTGGGGCTTAGCAGTTAATTGAATTTGCAGTATAATCACAATTTAACAAAACACAATTTTCAAATTGCAGAAGGGCTCAGTTTTGTTCACATTACATTCAATAGAACTAAGACACCCAGTTTCTCACTGCAGCACTTTTAAACAATGGGAATACATTTAAAGTGGGTTACTACACAGAGCGGTAGAGGGAGTTGCAGCTAGCACATAGATCCATGTGTACAAGTAGAAGTAAGAACTTTTTCACACAAGGATTACAGTAAAGTCCTGCAACAACGGACTCCAGACCAACAAGTTTCCAAGGCAACAAATTAACTGAAACCTTAAAATGAAACATCTACAAGTTTGGGGTTAGTGCTAAGGAAATTAAAATAAAATCACAATCTCTGATGAATCTGGTTAAAAATAATCATAACTTAAATTTTGTTGGCAAAATCATTAAGCCCTATAATTTCATAAGCCTTTTTAATGGTTTAGTTTCTATCTTACTAGCTACGATCTTAAGTGTAGCCAAACACTTCACAGCACAGTAAATCAGCTGACAACAACACACATCTAGCATCATATTAAGAGCAGCAGTGAATTCAGACGATCCCAGTAAAGGTTGACTACTGACTAAGGTAAATGTAAAATAAGTCTTCTAAAAATGAATAAAAACAGGAGAAAAACATAGTTGGGCGCTCTAAATAACCCCTCCCTTGATTTCAGGTTTCCTTTTTTTTTTTTTTCCAATATACACCAAATGCATCTAGATAATTCAGCTAAATAATAGTAAGAAAAATAAATTTAAAAAGGTTTAGAAAATCTTCTGGATGGGTTCTTTTTGTTAAAACGTTTCTTCTCTTCTCCAAGTAACATCCTCAGTATGAGGAGTTATAAGTAGACTCAGCTCTATAATCTTTTGCATGGTTAATCATTTAGGTGATGTTGTTTCTTTGTGATTCCTAACCATCTGAATTCATAGTTTATGAAAACATATATTTTGTTGCAGTTTATAAAATTTTGATGCCGAGATGTATCTTCATTCTATGAGAAAAAAATTCAGCCTCAGTCAGAATATTTGTAAAAAGAGAAATGTTCCAGCCTTGCTGCATAATTTCCAACAGGCCTTTCCAAGACATCAATGTACTTTTTTTCTAACCACAGCTGTATGTTTAGGGTTGTTGATTTGCTGGCAGGTGAATCAACACTTAAGTCTAAAGTCGTTTTCATGGCAGCTTTCCAGTCCTTCCTAAAAAATACCATTAATACAACATGATGCTTCCACCACCTTGTTTCATTGAGTCTCATCTACTGTTTTCTGTTTCTCGTGTTTTGCATGTAAGTCTAAAGGTTCATTTTAGTATCTTCAGATAACAGCACTTTTTTCCATGTCTGCTCTGCCTCCTTCATTGTTTGCAGGAAAAGTATTTTTTTTTTCTTATTTTAAAAGGATCAGATTTGTGGAGTGTAAATCTTCCACCTGAGCAGGGATTTATCAGCAGCTCCTACAAAGCTACCAGAGGTGTTTTGGTTATTTCTCTGATTAATCCCTCAAGGTTTGTCGGTTTAGGTGGACAGCACTGACTTGGTATGTTAAGTTGCAGTGGGATTATAGTGAGTTCTGTCCGATTTCCAACACTTGGCAGACAGTTGTCTAACCCCAACCTGCTTTAAACTTCCACACAACTTTCTCCTTGATCCGCCTGCTGCAATTCTTTTTTTCAACAAATACTTGCTCATGCTTTAAGCCGTGGCTGTCTGACTTTGCAGTGAAATGGAGACGCATATTTGGGAGTATTATCAATTACATCAAATCACTTTTAATAAATTTTGTCTATTTTTTTATTATTGTAATATTATAAGTTAATACTTCATAACAAACTAAGTAAAACTGATCAAATTTCTTAAGACTGCACTCTCTTTCCCTTTGATGAACTCTTCAGACAACTATACTCTCAGTTGCCTGTTTATGCTGCAGGTGTTATTTTCCTGTTATTGGATTTTCTGTTTATTCAACTACATATTTTTGTTGTAAATGTTATGTTAGAATAAACCCCTTAATATTAATGATCTACTCTTTGATAATAAAATGTTTGTCTAGAAATGATCCATAAAGTTTCACGTCTCAGCTCTTGATGCAAATGTTTAATAAACTCACCTGCTGCTACAGGCTGGTGACACTGAAGCTATCATCACTGGCTGGCTCCAGGAGCTGGCACAAAACCCCTGCACCCTGAGAGGTCTGGGAGGGGTAGCGATGTCCCACGCCCTGGTAGGATTGCTGCGGCATGGAGTAGCCACAGGTGTCCTCCTGAAGAGGCGAGGCATCTAGAGGAGGTTTGGAGTACGGGGAATGAGGGAGGGGACCCTGGCGAAGGGTGTGAGGGACCAAATCCCGCTTTTGGGGGGCCATAGCAGAGGGAGGGCTGCGCTCCTCGTAGAGCCCAGGTGTTGAGTGGGGGTGCAGGCTAGGGCTGGGGTGCGTGTGGGAGGGGAGGTGAGTGTTAAGGTGGGGTTGGCTGCTCTGGAGGTGTGAGGCTGGATGAGTACCGCTGTGTGAGCTCAGGTTTGTGTGGCTGTGATGCTGTGGGTCGCTCATGTGGGTGTGCGTGTTTACAGTCGGGTTAGACAGGGAATTTGGGTGTGTGTTTCCATGAGGACTTGCGTGTGGATTGCTGTGGGCGTGCAGGGCTGTGTTTGAGTGTGGGCTGGGGCTGCTGTTGTGCGACGTCTGTCCGTACCAGTAAGGAGAGCTGCAGTAGCTGGGGGAGTCATACTGCGAAAACTGAGGGTCTTTTGAAAGGGGGCGGTGCGAGGGGCTGAGTGCTGTGCTGCAGTGGGGGGTTAAACGAGGTGAGGGAGAGCAGGAGGGGGAAAAGGTCCTGGATGGCAGAAGATGGTAAGACTGGGGAGGAGGAGGGGTGGGCTTGGGAGGATAAGGGGGAGAGGACACACTGGGTGAGAGCGAAGAGGAGGATTCACCAGGGTATAAGGCTGGATAACGCTCTTCAGAGGACGGTGTGGAGGGATGGGCCGAGTAAGGGGACGGGTACTCACAGGTGTCCTGGAGGTAGCTAGAGGGTGGAGCGGGATTAGGAGTGGCTAGGGGAGAGAGACTGCTACTGTCTCCACTGTAATAATCCAGCCCCTCCTGGAATAAACCAGACCCCTCTGGACCTCCAACTGACATCATCAGTCCTGCTCCTGACGCAGAGGTCGCCTTGCCTCTGACTTTGGACCCAGATGGACGCTCTCTCTGGCATGGAGATAGGCCTCCTCTACCTCCTCTAGAGCCTCTTCCCCGTCCCCCTCCCCGCTTATGTCCATGAGCAGGTGTAGGGGAAGGACTAGATGGGGAATCTGAATGGAAGGCAGAACCTCCTTCCTTCTCTAAATGCGGTTCAGTCCGTTTTCTGCGACCACGGCCGGGTTTGCTTGTCCCCCCACCTTGAAAAAGGACATCCTGGCTCCAGTTGTACGAAGGTCCTGATGCACTTTCATGCCAGTCCATCATTAGTTTCTCCAGACTAGACAGACTCGATTGGCCTCCGCTCACAGAGCTGGCCTCGTTTAATTTAAAGCTTCCACCAGTGGAGCTGGGTCCAGTAACAGGCGCTGTTGAGCCCACATGTGAAGAGTCTGAGGAGGATTCTGACAGGCTCTCGGGAAATGGTTGTCGCTTAGCCTTCTGAGGGGTGTAGTTTGAGATATCCAAGATGTCTTTAGACTCATTGGAGCCATATTCACTGTAGCCATGGTACTGAGACCCGAAGTTGTCTGCTGACCAGCTGCCAAAAGGTTGCCTAAAAAAAAACCCACATACAATTAACTTATACATGTTATACTCAATAATATTTTAGACTTTACAAGTTACAAAAGTTTACAGGGAATCTACTGCATATATTACTATGTGGATGGATGGATGGATGGATGGATGGATGGATGGATGGATGGATGGATGGATGGATGGATGGATGGATGGAT
>JAUZNJ010046846.1:36830-60235 GCA_034780135.1 Jordanella pulchra | reverse complement strand
GATAGATAGATAGATAGATAGATAGATAGATAGATAGATAGATAGATAGATAGATAGATAGATAGATAGATGGATGGGTTGGGTTGGGTTGAATGCACCTTAGATTCCTGTTTTTAGTCTTGTTCAGATACAAACTATTTACACTGAATGTGATTTTTTTTTTTTTTGGGTTTATATCTGAAATAAATGTAAGCCTGTATTGACATAAAATGTAAAACAACCTGAAGCAGAGTTACAAAGCAGTTGATCTGTTGTATCTAGACTTAGTTGAGACAAGTTACTTTGAAAAAGAGTAACCAGAAATAAAAGTGAAAGAAAACATCCTCCTCCATACAAGCACATGACCTTATAGAGTTTAAATGGAGATTATGTTGGGTTGTTCTGATTTCTGATTAGGTCTTTACTGTATCAGAGTGAGATAAGACAACATAAGCACAGAAACACAAATCTTTTCCTAATTATATTTTAACATTTTATGAGTGCCCCAGTTTATTTTGACTGTTTTCCCTGTTGTTTTTTTTATTATCTGGAGTCAATTAGTGTGCAAATAAGGCGTTGCCGACACAGACGGATGATGTCCAGACGATGAGTCACTATGCTGTATTAGAAATAGGAAGAGATACAAGTATCCCCTCACAGAGTTTGAACTGCAGGTGGATTTTAGAGGGGAACACTCATCCTCTCTCTGACTCATGTAACTGGTACTCCATACAGAGGACTCTAAAGACCCAGCAGGCTCTCCTTTACTCTGGGTTAGGCACATGCAAACCTCCTCTGAGTCAGCCGCTTTATGTTTCTGATCAAAGCTTGACAACATATATTTTAAACTACAAAGCCAAAGCAAGCCTTGTTTTTATACGGCTTGAAAACCAGGCTAAACTTTGCTCTTATCATCATAAGTTCCTGCAGAAAGATACTGAAAGAAGATGATGCTTTTCCACGAGGTGGAGTGTTTTAGTTTAGACACTGAGAGGGTATTTTTCCACTTGATCTTGTCTGTTTCCCTGGAAAATAAAACAGGGTGTGTGATTAACAGGAAAGATGAATACTAACTGGGGGTGTAGGATTGTGAGGGGAGCTGTGGGAGGATTTCAGAGGTTCCCTATCTGTCTGGTTTGCAATCCATGCAAAAGAGGGATATATTTTTTAAATTATAAAATTTTCAAAGAGGAAAACTTTTTCTTCCAAATATATAAATAGAATTAATTGACAAAACTTAACTACATTCTGCAACATAAAAACTGGCAACAACAACAGGCGATTCAATTCTCAAGTTAAAGTATGTGGAAAATGTGTAGCCCCCAAAACAGAAAATTAAGAAACTGTACAATGAGAAGACTTTTGCTTCTAATACTAAACGTGCTGTTTGAAAATCAATTATGCTTGTAATTTTTCTGACTAAAGAGGGTTTTCCCCAAAGCTTTTTCAACAAAGAATGCAGCTCTTAAACGCTTTCTTTATTGTTCTCCAGTGTTGGTTATGTGATAAGGAGTGAAGAGGAAACAACGATAATAGAAAGATAAGGAAAAAAAGCCATAGGCAAATCCCCACTGGTTTTTCATATCAGAACACTGGACCAGTTTCATAGCAAACAAAACTTCCCACAGTTGGCTGGATCACAGAACACCACCCACACACCTTGTGGTTGCCTCTTCCTGCCCCTTGCTACATATCAGATGCTGTTCCAAGCTGAAACATCATTTTGTTTTCCTGCCGGTGTCTGCAAAAAACCCGTAATCGATATTCATGTTCTGTATTTGCAGAACTCATGTTTCATGCAGCTGGCCGACTGCTGCATTCCTTGTTTGGAGCTAAGCAGCTTCTTCAAGATATATATGGGATATATGGGATGATTTACTAAACTGGCTGCAAGCCTATCTCTCTTAGTAAACTTTGAATCTGTGCTTTCCCCAAGGTTGGCAAGCTAATCCAAGAAGCGGCGGGGAAGAGTAACCTGAAGAGAATAACGCTTGAGCTGGGAGGGAAGAACCCAAACATCATTTTTGCAGATGCAGACTGTAAGTTTTCAAGCAGTCTAAGTGCTTATATCTCCTTCTTCTACCAGCTGTTCTTTTGTAAATATCACCGATATAATTAGTTGTTATTTCAGGAGCCTCAAAATGTCTGAAATCTTAAAAACGCATTAGAAAAGGTGAACTCATTTTTTTTATTCTCCAAGCGCCGCCCAGTGGTTTTATGAATGGCCTCGCACACTTGCTGGCCCGTTGACCTTATCCAAACAAATGCATACCAAAATAACCAAAATTTCACACTGTCTTTATAGCTGCATAACACAGTGAAAAATAACGTTTAGCCCAAAAGTGCACCTTTATGATGTCTTACATCACGTTATCCAGTGGTTACATCTTTCTGATCCTCATCGATTCAGTAAAGTTCTAGATTTCAGAGACTTTTTTACATACATTACTGACATTTCACTTTTTTGGTTCTCATAACAATCTCTGGAAAATAAATGTAACTAAATACCTTTTTATATGTTTTTCTTTACCTAAGGATGTTGTGACTCAGATGTAAATCTCTCTCCTTGCTGCTCTTCAGTGTGTGAAAAAAAGCAATTGTCATTCCAATAAGATTAAAGTCAAAGTAAAAATGAGTTTAAAATAGGTGGAACTGACTGGACAGAAAAAATCTAGAAAGAGGTTTTAAAGAGAAATGACTGAAGAACCCTCTCATTGAATATTTTAAGTTTTTGGAATAGTGTAGCTGATGATTAAAGTTTGTCCTGCAGACAAAGATGATCAACAGAGCAAAATATTTAAAGCAGGGGTGCAATCAATTCAGTAAGAAACAATATTTTTTTCTTTTTTTCAAACATTCCCATGTCCTGATGATCATTCAAATCAATGTTTTACATAATTAATTATCCCCCAAGTGATTCAGAAATGGATTTCTTAGCAACATAAGATACCAAAAGGTTGGGAAAGTGACAGCAGACACCTTTTGTTACAAATACTGATACTTTACCTTTACACAAGAAATCTTTACTAAAAATTGAATATAATAAACATAAAAAAACTTGGCTTATGCATTAGCAATAATGAATATCAATACACAATGATGGTCCCTGGATTAGATATTCTCTGAGCTACTAACATTAAAAAACACTTTCATCCAATAAATTAACATGCTTTCATTTATGAGATGTCATCAACATTACAAAAAACCCTTAACATTCTAATTTGTGAACAATTTTGCTTTTCCTCATGGAGTTTGTGCAAGTGTAAGTGTGTTTTTTTTTCATTCATTTTTACTGTCATCTATAGCAAGTTTAAAGTGTTTAAAAGATAACAATCAAAGAATTTATCCAACACGAAAGGGGCAAACATCATGTTTTGTTTTCTAATTATCTAACAAGCATATTTGTCTCTGTCAAATAAAAGACAACCTTATATCGTCGAAATGCTTTAAAGCACTTTAATGTGGTTTGAAAAGTTCTAGTTGGATGAGTTTTATCTAATCTCAAGGTGCCCAAGCAAAGTAAGGGGGTAGACTTTTTCAAATGCTTTCAACAGGCGTAAGAGGGGCTCACTGGGGCTTGTAAATCAAGAGAATGGACCCTGACTCAGTCGGGTGCTTCGGCCGAGACCAATAAATCAGAAGGGGTCCATTAACCCCTTCTGTCCTGTTGGTGTCAGGTTTGCATAGGATGGCTACGGCAGCAGCAAAAATCTCTTTCAGACAAAATTTCATGCAATACCCACTTTGTGGATCTTAAATAAAATAGAGTAAAAAATATTTGTGTAATTGAATGTTTTTTCTCATTAGTTTCTTTAAGTAAGTAAGTCATTTCATTTATGTATTGATTTGCTAAAAAGTCTTCTTTTCCACAGTGGATGTGGCGGTTGAACAGGCCCACCAGGGCGTGTTTTTCAACGCAGGCCAATGCTGCACTGCGGGTTCACGCATTTATGTGGAGGATTCCATATATGACGAGTTCGTCCGAAGGAGCGTGGAACGAGCCAAGAGGAGGATAGTCGGCAGCCCCTTCGAGCCCACAACTGAGCAGGGTCCACAGGTGAAATCTAATTTCTTTAATCTTTTACCCTTTTAGCTGTATGGTGCTCATTTAAAAGAAATATCGGTAGAAATGTTGCTTTTTAGGACCAAATCCCTGCATATCTTATTTATTATTTTTGGTTAATGGATGCAATTTAAAGATAAATTTATGGACTGGTTGAATGCAGATGAATTCCATGTTGAGATTAATGAAGCGTATCTTTTAACTCTACAGATCAGTCGTGAGCAGCAGAATCGTGTGCTGGAGTTCATCCAGAGCGGCATCAGTGAAGGAGCTAAGCTGGAGTGTGGAGGCAAAGCTCTGGGCCTGAAAGGCTTCTTCATCGAGCCCACCGTGTTCTCTAATGTGACGGAAGACATGCGCATCGCCAGAGAAGAGGTAAAACATTAGACAGTAAATAAATGACATATTATTTCATATTATTATTATTATTGATATTATTATCCTTAGGAGTGGTAGTGGTAGTAGTATCAGTATTATTTCAATGATATTGCATCTTAATATGTTTCCTCTGTAATTTAAAAAAAGCGCTAATTATTAATTACAGCAGAACAGACGGGAATAGCAAAACATAATTAAGTATAAATAATTAGATTGGAGAATAATCTACTTTTTTTTAAACCACTCATGAGCTTTTTGAAAACAATAATGCGTTACCTAACATAGTTGAATGACACTCAGTGACTCAAAGTTTGTCCTTATTGCAAGCAGAAGGAAAGCGTTGGATCTCATTTTCTTAGAGCTGAGCGGCAGGTAGAGGAGGGGCTGCACAGTGTTATTCTGCTTAAGGGAGTGTCTCTATCATTGTTAATAAAGGGACTGGAGACTTACTAGAAAAGCTCCAGATATAGTTTTCATAAATTCAAGGAAAAAAAATGTAAAATAAAAGAAAATGAGAATCTTTTAGGTCCTGTAAAGAATAGCCCTAACAAAGCAGTGTTTCACCATAATGTATGAATGCAAAGAAATTATATACAAATGTTTTCTTAAATAGCACAGTCCTTTGCCTTCAGAAATGAATAATTTTTCTATACGTCTGCAGATTTTTGGACCAGTCCAGCAGATTATGAAGTTCAAAACGATTGAAGAGGTGATTGAAAGAGCCAACAACTCAGACTATGGTTTGGTTGCCGCTGTTTTCACCAGCGACATCAACAAAGCCATGACCATAACCACAGCCTTGCAGGCCGGCACTGTGTGGTGAGTTTGGTTTCCTGTAACAAGCTCCATTTTTCATGTGGGAAATATTAAACATTTCAGCCGTCCAGAACCTGTAAACTGACACCACACTCTAACTATTTTTACACACTCTGGGTTATTATTATTTTTTTTTCCACCCACAACTTGCAGAAATGTGAGACGGAATTTGTGAGAACAGGATCCGGTGTAATCGGATGTGTATGCAGGAATGATACAATCACTTGTTGAGTTCTCTCAGGGTTGTTTGGTTTCATTTGTAATTACCTTCAGATGGTTACGAGTAATAGCAGAAGTACAGCTAACACGCAACATCTGCCAGAAACATTTTGCTGCCTTTTACCTCTGTGGTATGGTAGCTGAACAAACATTTATATTACAGCTTTGTCCTTCAGTTTCGATGTTGCATAGTTAAACTGGCATCATCATTCGCCATCACACAAACAAGGCGTATGTTATCAGAATATTTTTGATAACCACAACTTTAGCTTTAATTCTGTACATTTTACAAGCATAAACACATATATTTTTCATATAAAATTGTCCTCATCCTAATTCTTTTTAGCAGTTCTTTCCCAGCCAGCTGTAATTAAACTCATTTGAGCAGCATTAGGATTATTGGATGGGGTTCAGAAGGTTATAAAAACAGCCTGCAGCGATGAGTGCAATATATTTCAGATCTGTCTTCCTTAATGCAGCTTATGTTGTACTTAACTTTGAAGCAAACTATGGGAGTCAAATTCATCAGACTGATCAATGCTTTGTGTATTTCCCAGGATAAACTGCTTCAATGCTCTGAGCACACAATGTCCGTTTGGAGGATACAAAATGTCTGGGAATGGACGTGAATTGTAAGTATAGTTTGGTTTTTTGCCTTCTCTATGTACACAAATTAATCATGATATCTCAGATAAGGACATTGTGTTTCAAAACAATATTTCTTAAACTCAAAATAATTTAAAACATAAAAGATATAGTATTATTTAATATTGTATGCCTCTCCCAACAGTGTACAATTAAACGCATATATTTCTACATTGACTGTTTAAAAGAGTTTCACAAGCTTTTATTTCTTAGTCTAATCTTGAAAAAAATGTTAGTTTATGTTAATTTAGAAGTTTGCATTAATTTCCTGTTGATTCAAAAAACTTGGAAAGATAAAGATGTAGCTTTTTTGCTTTTATAAGCCAATTCACAGCACTTGATAAAACTGGAGGCATGCTTGTAAAAGGATGTTTTAGAAACGCTTCAAATGCAATGGTTGCTATGGTGAAATCCTGGAAAAATCTAAAGAAAAGAAAGAACATTTATTTTAAAAAAGAGTACTATGGTATTTGCTGGCCACTGTTTTAACTGCCATATTTAAAGAAAAAAGGTTAAAAACTATTATGAGGACCCTGTTAAGGGTTCCCTAAATGTTAGATCAAGGTTATAACGATTAAAATGCAATTCGACCACTTACTGATGGAGTGCTTGTAAACGTCTGAATTTGAAGAAAAAAAAAAAAACAGACAGAAACACAAATGTATTTCCCGTTATCATAGCAATTAGCTAACAAAAATAATCTCTACCCATTTGGTGACATTTAATGTCAGAGAGCAAGAATGAAAAGGTTATTTGTCTTTGAATGTCATTAATATAAACACCGGGCCTCAGAGTGTATATTATCTTGCATAATCTGAGCTATTACTGTTTCCTGTTTCAGAGGAGAAAGTGGCCTGAGGGAGTATACAGAGCAGAAGACCATCACAATGAAGATGGTCTCCAAAAACTCTTAAAGGGGAACATGTCACCTAGAGGAGGCTGTTTCTTCCTTACCAGCTTCATCGTCACACCGTCCACAGCAACAGACCACACCGACCGTCCAAACTAAATCTCTCTCTGTTGTTGAATTCAGGCCATACTCACCCACTGCCGGTGGTCCCTCCCATTAACTTGGCCCAGCGGTCAGCCGTTTCCCTCACAGCTATCTCAAGCCTTAACTGGCAACCACTGACCTTGCGCTCATATGGTAAACCTCCTCCACTAACGATACTAAAGCACTCACAGAGATGATTAGGGAGGCTCCTCTGACTGTGTCAACCAATAACACCACCCTACCCAGCCGCTGCACCCCGACCATTCCCCACTCCAGGTGCTGGATGCTCAGAGACTTGGTCGCTGCACTTGCAATAAGCCCTTTACTAGCTACTTGTTATCTGTTGGGAGGTGGTTTTTCTTTTTGCTGTGCGGTATGATTGTCAAAATCTTATGTGTCATTTTCGTTGTTAGATTTTGCAAGAGCATTGCAGCTCATTTGAGACCACTGATATTTTTCTCAGCTTCAGCCATGAAAGGATAAAATGTTAATTCAGAATTTAAATTGACTTCTAATTGTCTTTGTTTATATATTAGCTCATATGACCTAACACTGTATGTAAACCTTTGACCTGCATAAAGATGTTAAACTCTTAAAAAGCATTTTACTCTCACTTGTTAAAAAGAAAAGCAGAGTAGATGTATTTTAAACTTTTGTAACTGATATCATTGATGTCCATCTATGTTTGTGTTTATGTTTATACAATCGTATGATATAAAATTATAAAATGATTGTAGTTTTTTTTTTTCCAGTAAAACATTTTCTTCCTGTAAAGTGAAAGTGTCATTATTTATTGTGATCTGTGTTTACATTTACTCACAAAGTCAGTCCTTCTTTAATCTTTTCTAAGCACTCTGTAACATTAAATCAGTTTGACCTAGGAAACCTTTAAAATCCTCAAATACATGCTGTTAACATGTATTTAATCCAATTAATCCATTACACATGTGTTTACTTATTTCTTTGCTTGTATTCTTACACTTACATATGAAGTTCATCAGATACATTTTAATATGAGACAAATATAACCAGAGTAAATACAAAAGAAAGTAGGTTACACATCTTAATTTTAGCTAACATGAGAGTAAAGCTATCCAAAAAAAAACCTGTTCCTATCTGAAAAGTAATCAACCATTGCTAAATCGTGAGTTAACTTGAATAAACAGTGTTTCTTTGGTCCAGGTACATCAGCTATGCCTCAGTCTGTTCTAACATTTGCTCCACCAGTAAAATAGCAAAATTACAAAAATAGAGGCAGTTTAATGACGCTAATTAGCATAAAAATACTAAAAAGTTAAATACTGATCTAAATAAATTCAAGATCCAATAGGATTTAAATGCAGTAATCAGACAATTTGTAAAGGTGCTACAAACGATTTTGTTTTTGTTTTTGAAAATCAATACTATAAAAACCATCACACATACTTTTTATTTATTTAACAATCTTGATCTGATCAAATCATAGTTGTGCATCTTTTGACAGTTCATTTGAAAGTCTATTTCTAGTTGCTCATAATGATCAGATCAGAGTTCTCCCAGTAAAGTATAATGCACCATTATTTAAGGTCTTCTTGCTAGTAAGTGGAAATTGCTGAAAAGCTTTTTACATTTCATGCTTACTAGTTTTGACCTGAATATTTGCAAACTCTGAACATCCTGGACAGCCCACTACTACTTGGACAGCAGCAAGGGTAGACAAAAAGCCACCCACACCCATTAATACCTAAAGGTGATTTAGACACACCACTTAACAGTTATATTTTTGGACCAAGGGAGGAAACTGGTGTACCAATGCATGTACGGGTGATGTGCAAAATCTATTTGTCTTGTATTACAGGGCACCATGGTAATGTTCTGTCAGTCAACCAAAAGAGTAATTGAATCTCCATTTATATTTTTTATTGCATGTGATGTATCTTGAATCACTCTCTTCTTTCAATATTTAAAACTCTAACATGCAAAGCATAGTCTTCAACAACACCAGGCTGAAACTGATATGTTCGTCATGTTTAATTTCTGTGAAACTGTTCATATACCTCAACTATACGTAAGCCTCTGCTATGAAATATGGGTGACAGAGAAAGACTTTGCTCATTATTATATCCTTATCTCATAATATGCAGCACCCCTCACTCGTGCTGCTAATGCCATTTTAATCAACTTGTCTCTGACCTTTCTATTAAATAATGTTAAGGTTGTTTTTCTTTGGGTGTTGTCTACATGAAATGCTGAGGCAGAGATATTGAGAAAAAATGCTTCCGAGTGCAAAAAGCTACAGCAGCTTAATTATCTATCTATCCAAAGACAAAAGTCAGTACAATTTTTTTTTTTTTTTTTTTTACAAAATACTGTATTTGTTTTACTTCTTCAAATTTTTGGATCAAGAATTGCAAACAGTTCATTTAGATTGGTTCAAAGTTTAAATTTTTAAGATTGTAAGATTGGTTCAGAAAGTTTTTTTATCTAAGGAAAACGAGCTGATTGCATCGATTCATTGATTGGACAGCAATCCCTCACACCAAGCGCGCATGTAGCAACAGTGGAGAGGAAAACCCATCTTTCAGCAGGAAGAAACCTCCAGCAGAACCAGGCTCATTGTGAGCCGCCATCTGCTGAGGCAAACTGAGGTTCAAGGAGATAGAAGCAGATATACAGAAAAAAGCAGCGATACAAAAGGGTTTTCAAATGAGGATATTTCTTTTTGATAATGTTGTCATTAAAACACCTTGTTTCATGTACATATATCACCTAAAGCCATTGCAATATAAATTTTTAGGATGGAAAGTGAGAAAAGATAAAACAGTCCTAGGGGTTAGCATAATCTTGCAAGGAGGAGTGTCTTCAAACCACTTGAATATTGTTTGAATATGGAAAGCCTGAGCTTTAATAAAAATCCAAGTTTTAAACAAATGTTAATTAAGCATACTGTATAGATCAATATTATTTAGAAAAAGATAAAGGCTAGTTTTTTTACGATAACATAGGTAATTTATAGTTATTTACTTAATGATAACATCTCAGCAATATTGTACTGATAGCAGAAAGGTAGCAGGAAATTTTAAGTTATATATCTGTTATATAACAGGTAGGTTCACACACCAGGTAAAAAGGCTCTACAGAACATTTTGACACGCCACAGTCTCAAAATTGGAGTCAGCATGGATGTTTGCCTGTATTGCTGATATTTTTCTACATTAATTTCACAACCCCACAAAAGGACTGACGCAAGACTTGTGTCAGTCATGACCTATAAAAAGAAGAAAGGGTAGCACATGTAACCTTAAGGGCAAGAAATTGCTTAATAAGATGTCCTATCTTTGTCATCCTTAATGTCTGGCTGAGTTGGTCTCAATGTTGGACTTTCTTTGGAGCAGCAAAATTTTCTTGGAAGATTTTGTGATTTGGTAAGCAAATTTTTATTAATTGCAGAAAAAAACTTTGACCTTCTTTTGCTAGCAGAGGCATAAAGACAATGATAAAAATACTTAAGCCCCTGTGAGTCATTAAATACTCACAGTGAGTATAGTAGATATGTCATTTTAGGACTGTAAAAACTGCATGCAACTCAGATTTAGAGGGCATCTTTATGTCAAATTAGATGTAGACAATTTACACTCCAACAAATCAAATAACCTGCAGTAAATGAACATCGGTAATTTGCATGTGTATATGTGAATGAGTGACAGAATTGACTTTTCTCACCTGTTATTTATTATTCCTGTTTGTGAGGTTAATAAAGTATTTTGTAATCCTGAACACAAGCAACTCTCTGACCATCCCCTTGTGTACGGAGTCTTGTTCTTATGGTCATGATCCAGATTTTGTCAGAGTAGGATAATCAGCTGACTGGAGAGCTTTGCATTTCATTTCAGCTCCCTGTTTGTCACAACTTAACAGCAGCTGGACTGATCCATCTATTGTTCTCCTGCTCGATTCTCCCCTTACTTGTGAACAAGACCCCAAGATCATTTCAACTCCACCCCTTTAGGAAGGAGCTTTTCTCCAACTTGAAGAGGGCAAGTCACTTTGATCCGGTTGAGAACCATGGCCTTGAACTTGGAGGAGCTGATCTTCATCCCCGTTCTCAGCTGTGAAATGCCCCACTGCATGCTGCTGTTCTTGGGAGGAGAGGCCAGCAGAACCGCATCATTTGCAAAAAGCAGGGACAATGTCTGCTCATCCCCAAACCAGAACTCCTTTGGCCATTGGCCTTTCCTATAAATCTTGTCCATTAAAGTTATGAACAGGAATGTTGACAGAGGGCAGCCCTGCTAAAGTCCAACTTGCGGTGGAACCAGGTTCGACTTAATGCCGGTAATGTGGACCCAACTTCTGTTCTGCTTGTACAGTGACCAGATGACCCCTTGTAAAGAGCCCTGACTCTGTACTCCTGAAGCACCATGAGGGACAAGGTTGAATGCCTTCTCCAGGTCCACAAAACACATGTGGACAAGTTGGACAAACTCCCATGAACCCTCACGCACCCTTTAGAGGGTGTAGAGCTGGTCTAGTTTTCCATGGCCTGGACGAAAGCCTTACTGCTTCCCTTAAAGCGGACATTTCACAATCTCCTCTCCAGCCCCTTGCCATAAGCCTTCCCAGGACACCCCAGTCTGTAGCTTCAAAACAACCTTGCAAGGTTTCTTCAGCTTCCTGTGACCATCTTCTTACATTTCTTTAAATGTAGGTTGTCTCTTATAAAGTCGCTTATATTCTGAGCAAAGAAAAACAAGATTGTGATCTGATTTCCCAAGAGGAGGTCTTAATTCAGAGATGTCAGAGGCCTTTACATTTGCATAAAACAAGTCCAAAGTTGTGTTTTCTCTTGTACAGCAACTGACAAACTGTTGGAGGGTTGACAGTGTAGCATAGAGTGAGGCATGAATAAAATCACTAGTTATTGCTACAAATGCATTTGACTGTTGAGTCTGTAGCTTAGCAACAACACAACTAATTATATCTTATGTGTAAAAGATTACCAACAGAACACTGATTAACTCTCTGGACAAATAGTATGGTCAGTAACCAACTGCCAACTGTTCAATATCTTGGCTGCAGTGATGAATCTTCATAGTAACATGGCCTGGATCACACCATGTGTTATTCATAAACATGCCTCCTACCTCCATTGAATTTTTAAGTCTTCTTTAAATCTCTGTCTGCTCATATGGTCAGAAAGCTTGGAATAGAGACACTGAAGTCAAAGATAAGATCCTGCAGCCACGTTTCAGTAAAGCACATAATGCTGCATTACCGATATTCTGGCTGGGTTCTTGCTAGGGCTTGGAGTTCTAACTTGCTTCCTAAATATCTCACATGGTCCATGATGTTTGATGAAAAAGATGGCTTAAATTTCTTGTTCCTCTCTCATCTCCCTGCTCCTGCTCTGCCTCCCCTGAGCCTCCTTTTCAACTCAGCTGGCACCTGCGGAGGAAGTTGATGTATTTTTTCAGCTTTAGACATGTTAATTAGTTTCCCGTGAGTAAAAACTGAACTTGCTATGGTTGCTGTGGTAATGCATCATAACAAGTATCTGAAAAAGTTTTTAGTAAAAATTAGAATCAAAGAAACTCTGCTCCACAATCAGATAACTAAAGTTCTTGTAAATAATTATGCTAGAATCTATCTTGCAGAGCTTCTCCAACATGCAGCCTCCTTAAGCAGCACTATTCTAGAATTCAGCGGCGCCATTCTAGAATTCTGAACTGATCCAGGCCAGTTCTGATTCGCCATCGATGCTAAGGCAATAAAAAACCTTTCTTCCTTTCTTAATTCTTCGAATGTATTTACTCTTACAGACTGACAAAATAAAATTTTGATTTAATTTATTTTAAAAGGGAGTTTATATTTCTACGATCAGAATAACTTTACATATAATCTTAATAATGTAGATTCAGATTTTAATTTACTTTTTAATGTCTATCATCTCTTACACCAAAAAAAACAAATGATGGCATTTTTTTCTTTCTTATTGTATGAGACCATAAAGAGATTAGGAATTTGTTTTTATATACGATTTATTTCTTATTTACTAAAATATTGCAGATAAGAATATATTCGATCTGGTTCAAATTTTGGTGAGAACCCTTTAAAATGCTCTGTTTTTTAGTGTGTACAAGCCTAACCCCGGAATCGAGACATGAGCTTGTTAAAAAGACCACACACTGACAGGGACATTCACCCTTTGTCCAGATGTACACTCATCCTTCCAAAACTTTATTGATTTAGTTAATATTCCAGCAAGACCACGCTGGGTTTACTTTCATCAGTTCTCTTTGGGTATTTTCTCACATGACTCACAAGGAACCGCTGTCAGTGTCTGTCCAGTGTTTGTTAAAAATTAGCTCTTCATATTTCACTATGATGCCTTTCAGAAAGAATCTTTAAAACACAGACAGCAATATTTTAACATTGCTGGGCTAAGGTTGTGAGAGTTCTGATTCTTCTCACTAAAATGTTGTGCAAGTGTTTTTGCACAAGCTTCTCATTCCAGTATAGTGAGAGTCAGGTCCAACAGATCTGCAATGCAGACACTCCTTCTCGCAGTGATGCTGTTATGAGTTTATATCAGAGTAAAAATGAAGATGGCACGTCTGCTCAACATTACAGGAAATAGCTGCTATCAAGATCTTTGTCTCTGAAGTGTGTTACTGTGCATATTTTCCAGAAAGGCTTGAAGAAACATGTTAACAAAGGAGGAAAAGGGCTAAACTGAAAAGTATCAAAAGGATCGTTGAGAGGAAGGCAGAGCAAATTCTTTCATTTTGAATGTGTGTAAAGTCTTATGGAGTTATTTCAAATACACACAGGCTGGTTGAAGGTAACCTTTAAAGAAAATAGTGAATACTTTTTTTAATGTATTTTCCTTTTCAGCTGCACACAGGCAACTCATAGTTGCTGCATTCATTTTTAAATTAAGAGACATGCCTAAAAGCTTAAACCCAGTTCAAGGCAGCCAACAAAGCCTAAAGTTGGAAAAGAGTGACGGTATTATCAATTTTAAAGACAACAAATACAAAACAAAAATTGGATTTTTCTTTTTTTTTTTGATATGGTGATTTGTCGTTAAGGGAGAAAAAATTAGAAGAAAGTTTTCTTACACCAGCAAGTTATGGATGCAACAGTGTGAGACCTTAGCAAAATTCAAACAAGCTCTGTTTTGTGTCCTGCATGTAAATCAAAATATTCTCTAGTCTTTATCTCTATTCACTCACAAGTCTCAACTGAATTTTATACATAGCAGATTACTTTGTTGAAGGCAGATACCTTTAAACTTTACCTTTAAACTTTAAACTGCCATTTTCTTCCTTTCATTTGTTTCTAAGGAGCAATGTCAGAGAGAATAAAAATGTTTAAAGTTAGAAACAGGTAGTGTAATTTCAAAGGTAAGAATATATTTTAAATATTTACATGAAAACCCCGAACTTCCCCCTTCTGAGAAATACAAGGAGTGAATATCTTCAGATTTAATGATGGCAGACAAGGTCAGGGTCAAGTGTTTGAAAGAAAATGAGAGCCAGACTTCAACGAGAATTACATGATCTTACTTAGAAGCCAGGTTTAAACCTAATGAAGATTAGACATCTTTCAGTGAGTAAATATTAGGCTCATTGCACTATTGTGTGTCATTCATTGTGGAATGCCTAACTCAACAAAGCATAAAGTACATAAAAATAGCAGAAATATCGCTGTGACACTATAAAAGGCACATTCAAGAGCTATCTCTTTAAAACAAAAACCTATATTCTGTCTTGAGTACATCCAATTGATTCATAAGGCCCTAACACCTTTAGTTATATCTGTCTCATAAAACAAATTCTGCATTATAAAGTGATATCTTTAAAGACTGGTCAAAACCGTTATGGGACAGATAATGTATTAGATGATTCAAGCAATGTCTTGGAATGACTCCAAGGTTAAGTGGCAAGCCTATATCCATCAACTTTTGAATCCCAGTACAAATGACCTGGACTATGTATTTATTGGAAGGACCACTTATGAAGCTTGATAAGTATCATTCACCTGCCATTACCCTATGCTCAGAAAGATTATATATGGGAGACATTTGTATGCTAATCACTCAGTCTGTTCAATAGCTTCAGAGGTTACATTTTGCTGCACAGATTTCTCCGATTCAACTTGTGAGATATAACTTTTTAAAGAAAATAATTGCTTGGTGATCTATGAGTTATCCAGGTGGTGTGCCAGATTTAATTTGGAACTATTCAATTTATTCATTTGTGCTGTCAAGTCTTAAATGAGGTAGTGACACTGCAGCTTTAAATTTCATCATAAAGCATTAATTTTATGTGACTGCAGTTATGCTTGATTCGTGTTTTTTTCTGTTAAGATAGGGAAAGATGTTAAAAGAACACCTATCTAACAGGCTTGATAAAAATTTCTTTTAGCTGTACAGGTTGCTATGTATGTATTAAGGTAAATGTATTTATTAAGGTAAATGCATTCTAAACCTTATACTTATTATCATGTTCTGATAATAGAATTAAAATGAAATTCAAATTTTAGGCAATCCTTTAAAAGTTCAAAAAAAAGAAATGCAAATTTGAAAGGTTTCCATCTGGTTTGAAGCAAATTAACAAGCACTGCAAAGTGTTTTGCTGTCCTGCGTCGTTGAGGCTTGCAAGGCTTCAGTCTAGCACTGACCACAGATCAGTAATGGAGGAAGAGTTTAATAAATGTGTTGCAATCAGGGGAGTTGTTCTTATGTTAACATGTCAGCTATAATGGCGATGCTGCTGATGAATAAAAGTTTGCTATGTCAGAGGTGCTTCGAAAAAAGTGTTTCCATCTCTTTGCACATGAACCCTTTTAAAGAACCAACTGAAGTGAGGTTAAAAACTTTTTTGTGACTTTAGGAGGGTTTAATTGAATTTTACTGTTTCCATCAAGCTTTTACAATGCAATATTAGAAAAAGCTGATGGAAATGTACCTTATGTGGGAGTGTTATAGAGGGTATACAGTGTGAGGATATGGAAGAGCAGAGCAAAAAATTTGCCCCACCAATATTCAAAATTACTATCATGGCTTATGTCAAGACGTGTAACCGATTCTCAGTGCTGCATTTGTTACTGTTGACCACACAACCTTGTCAAATGGGCTTGAGATTTTGGTAGTCATTTTTGGATCTGGTTTTGATTAGTTTGCCCCTTATCTCTCAAGAAGGACATTCTGTATAAGAGCAGGCCAGTTTTTACTCTGATATTTGCCCCAGGTCCATTACTATTTTTGTTTTACATTCTTCCATTAGCCGGTATTATTTGTACATTTTCTGACATGTCTTATCACATCCATGCAGATGAAATTAAGATGTTCATATCATTTTAATCACATACACTTGAAGTTCTCCTCACTTTAGTAAACACACACCCATTGTAAGCCTTGTTCTATCAACAGATCGTTGTTCATTGTAGTATCAATAGCTTTTAGTTAGTGCAACAGATCACAGCTGCATCTCAGATCTAGTGAAAAGACATTTTAATTCTCATAAACCTTCAAAGAGAAGGTTTATGAGAAGAAACATCAGTCACACAAAGGGGTTTAATACTTATGGGCTGCTAAGAGGGTGCAATAGTATCTGTTTATTTTGTAAGCCTCTGAGAGTGTCTTGTTCTTGATCTTTGGTTTATGAAGAGATTGTTCAAAACTTACAAATTATAAATTTCATTTTAAAAGTCATGACTGAAAAGTCATAGCCCTAAAGTTTTTCAAATCATCTCACGTTACAAGTGAAAATATGTTTTGTTGCAATCCTATGTGATATACCTGTTGTGAAATAGGAGAAACAATTTATACAAAGATACATTTAAAATTGAGCTTAGAAATTGCATTTACCCCCAGTGCCAATGTTATGTAAAACTGCCTTTCATCGGTGTTACTGCTCCATGTACATCGGAGTACATTTATACAGCCTTCACACACATTCTTCTTTGCAGAAGCTAAAAAAAGATTAGAAGGAGAGCGATTGTAAACTTGGCTTATTTTCAAGTCTTGCCAGAAACTCAGAGTATAAGCCATGAAAACGCATACATATGCTTTTTAACTGTTGTTTCTGATATAAATGTTTCCAAACAGCAGACATGTCGAAATCATAAGTTGATTAGCTACATACCCAATGTGTGCCTGTTGCAAATGTTCTCCAATACCAAGTCCCTTGTGGATTAAAACAGAAATTCTACCTCTTTGTGTGAAGACTTTCTAAACATGTTATGTTGCTGTCTTGCTTTTTGGTGTTTCTGGAGTAAAATATTTCCACAAAGTGGGTTACTCAGGGCGTAAGGACCTAATACAAAACAAAAAACCTAAACCCAAAGAAGCAGGAAAATTGGATATGAGCATATAGAAAAACATTGAAAACATAAATTTAAATGAAACACAAAAAGAAACACCTCAAGATCATGACAAAAAATGATTTATTAATTTCCTTATTGTTTACACTCATCTCAGTGACTCCATCACATGGAATCTCAATTTAAACAGTGGGATTTTTATTTCAACATCTTAAAATGTTCCAAAGGAATATGAATATTTTCAACAAGGAACTGCATATAATACAACATACAAGTTTACACAGGTTGTTATGTAAAAATAGCAACCCAAGATGCAGAAAGTTACCAGTAAGTCTTTGTTGGAGGATTTCTGCGATATCTGTCTTTTGATTGGCCTTTGTCTTTTGATTGTCTTTTTGATTGGCCTATTTCAGCAACATAAAATTCTTTCAGATGCATTAAAAAGTCAGTTTTGATCCCTTACTCCACAAGATCCATTAAACAGGACCTATTGGAAGACATATAATGATCTCTCTCTCTTAATTGAGTAGGTGGTGTTGATTATTCATTAGTGATGATTAAGGTAGAAGGAGAACTGGATTTTTTTTTCCACTGAGCCTTTTTTTCCCCAAGAGCTGCATTTATTAATGTAAAAGCCACTTGATTTATTAAAGATCCTACTTTTAACCCCAGAAAGACAGCTATTACTCTGTTACTGATAGATTACTGCTAATAACCATATATGCCAAGAGAGTCAGCATCATGTCCACTCAGCCCATTTGGATGAAGTGAGTATTCTTCTGAGGTCAGCAATATGGAAACAAAGAATAAGGAAAGTATTTAGCCGGATCTGGATCTCTGCCAGCCAGCTTCAAACCTTTGCTCTCTTGGTTCGGGTGTTAGCTAGTTTCCTTTTTCCTCTGACATCACTCTCTAGAATCTGCACAATGATAACACAAGCCCCGATTGCATGACATTACTGCTTCCTTAAACGGACATGGGAGATCTGCCTTAAAAATCCCACATGGCAACTGGCTAACTGCAGTTTCCAGTGCACACCAGCTGCACAGCTGGTGTCCATGGGAGAGACAGAACGGATACACAAATTCCAAACTGTTATGAAGCAGGGAAATATAATTCCTTGGGCAGGAGTTTTCTGATAGTACACTACCCTTTGAGCTAAAACCACAAATGTTATTTCCATTTAAACAAAAGACATGGAAAATTTAGCAAAGTGTTTATATTCTTAGGGTGCTTAAATATTTAACATATTTTACAGGCAATGAAAACTATAGCGCTATGAATAGTTTTTGCTTGTTTTGCCATGGTTACATTTTGTTAAAGATCCCCTGAGTAAATACAAAATAGAGTTTTCAAATGACTGTACAACTTTGAAAGAAATAAAAACAACGGAAACCATTAAGGCCCTGTGCAAAATAAGCAATTGCACCCTTATCTACTAACTGGTTGTACCAACCTTGGCAGCGACAGCTCCCTTCATGTTTTTAAGATAACTAGTAATCAGACTGACACATCGATGTGAAGGAATTTGGGCCCATTTTCTGATCATATTCATTTTAATTCACTTCAAGGGTTTTGCACATAAAAAAACCTATTTAAGGGCACAATAATAGAATTTAGGTACTGGACTTGACCACTTCAAAAGGTTAATTTAAAGCCATTCGGGGTTAGTCTTATCAATGTCCAACTGCATTACCAGAAAAAGCATGAAATTGAAATTCAGCTCCAGAAACTGATGGCAAGAAATTCTCCTTAATTTCTGGTAGAGAGCATCAATTACAGCAAATTGACAAGGTCCCAAAACAACAAAGCAGACTCAACAACATGCAACCACCACCTGGTTTACTATCAGTATCACCGTCTTTTGCTGAAAATGCTCTGCTAGTTTTTAACAGATGTAAGAGGATGTTTACCTTTTAAAAAGTTACATTTCTAATTTGTTGGTCGGCAATATTTTCCTGAAGGGCTCAGGGGTTATCAAGATGTTTTTTGAAAATGTGAAACTGAGGTTGTTCTGGATTCTCCAGTGCCCTTCTGGTTAAGTGGCTCAGCCAGCCTCTCCTTGGATGGTTGATCATTGATTTTTTTGATTCTACAGGTCTGGCAATAATCAGGCTGGATATGTCTGGGAAGAAAAAAAAAATAAAAACTGCTTCCAAAAGATGTGGTTGAACAAAATCATCATTCCTTTTTACTCAGGTTATCTATGTCAGATATTTAAATACATTTTGATAAAAAAGAAGAGAAAAAAATATGTAAGATGCTAAATATTTATTTTCTTCATTTTAATCCACAACACCAGTTATTGTAATTGATTAACTCAAGAACAGCACAAGTAAATAGGAAAAGAAAACCCTGAAAATTAATATTTAGATTATGCATGCACTTAATTTTAACAAATTGGAAGATTTATTTTTATAGAGAAGAGTTACATATTAAGTGACTGAAACCAACAATGTTCTTAAACATTACCATATGCTAAACTGCCTCTGAACTGAATAGCATTGTAAAGTCCACAAATCAAATTACTGTGGCCTCAAGGTCCTAGATGAAAATCAGCAAAAATATCAAAAATTGCTCATATGTGCATAAACTGTGCTTAATTCTAAATTCTTTCATTTTAGATTCATTTAATATAAAGGGGCATCTGCAAACACCTCGTATTGAAATGAATATTGTCATTTTTACCTCATGTCTCATAATTTGTTGTTATTACTGTTTCTGAAGTTTGATTCAAATGCTATACCCTAGCAAAGACGAAAGAAAAAATGCACTTTATGTAATTTTCTCAGTTGTAACGCAAGCCAGATGTTTGGGACCGTGCAAACAGGTGATGATAGCATTACACAGGGATTGCAAACAGATGAAGGGAAGCTTTTAACCTATTCTTGTGTCAATGATGGTGTCATACATAAAGATTTTCTTTCACCTAGACAGCAAATGAATAATTTTTTGTGTAAAAAAATAAATAAAATGACTTGTTTTTGAGTGTGGTTATTTATTTGTTGTATTTATGATGAAATTTGAGCCTGGCTATCACTAATAGCTAATTCCAAACTTTTATTTCAGTAAAGTTCAGTAAAGCTTCTCCCCTAATTTTTCAATGCCTCAGTAAAAGTGCAGGATGCAGGTCTGCTTTACATCAGGTGAATTTATGGGGGTACGGGAAAGGAATGTCTCCAGTAATCAGCTCCGATGAAGCAAATGGTGAAGACGTGGGAGACAAAGGAAAGCCACTGTACATGTTGGCCTGCCCCCTGGGATGGAGACGACGATGTGCAGACCTGCACTGAAAGGCAGGCTGACCACCCCTGGGGGAAAGCTGTTGAATGAGCATTTATACCTGCTAGCACTGAAAGAAAACCCGTAAACCTTCACTTTAATATATCTCTCAAACAACGCAGAGTTTCTGAAAAACCGAATGGTATACTGGTTCAATGTGATGCAAGTGTTTTGATGTAGGGACTAAACTCAGTGTTGGTGAATAGTAGCCCTCAAGGACTGGACACCCCTGGCTTATCAGTAGGCACAGTATTAAAGCGTTATTGGGTGTTTTTAGACACAGTGGGCTGCATATAATTATTTTTACTTCATGATCAACAAACATAATGTTTCACTCTACACAGATTTCTTAAAAAAATGGTGACGGGATCACTACAGACACAATAGATCTACAAATAGGTAGAAAATATAGTTTAGAAAAAAAGTTAGAAAAAACATCCATCCATCTTTTATCTAAATATTTATTATCTAGTAAAGTTATCTAGATTAATCATTACTTCTAAACTTCTTTTTTATCTTCTGGAGATTTAGCTTTGTGAGCAGGTATTTAGGGCTACAGAGATAGTGGAAGAACATTAGAATTAGTTATTAATAATTATTTGCAAAAAATAAAAAATCCCATCCTTTACAGTGTTATGGATGTGAGTATTTAGCTTACCTAGGTGGATTTTTGTGATTTTAATAAATCCTCTAAAACTGATGAGTGCCCACAAATATTAAACCTATCAACAAAAAGAGGGGGTCTGATGACTCTTGACCCGGGATCCAACTCTCCGGTAAAATGCGTTGCTTTTTATAAGTTTGTGCTTCATCTCAGCAATGGATATTGGTCACAAATCAACAGTAGTGCATTTTAACTTTACAAACTGATGAAATTGAGTTTTCCCCATATCTCCTTTTTTATGGAACACTATGGAAGAAAACTATTCCAGACAGTTAGGATTTTTCTTCAATGCTTCAAAGCTTTTATTGCACTCTTCCACATTTTCTAAAATAAATGTGTTCATTTTGATCCCACTTTATTAGCATCAGATAAAAAACAAACAAAAAAAATACCATGTTAAATCAGGCATGAATAATCTCTGTGATTTTAAATGTTTTTGAGTAAAAATGAGTGAAGTCTCCATTTTCCAGCTATCCCAGGAGTCACCACAAGAGAGCACAGCTGGTTGACTCTCCCATTCGCTGCTGAACCTCCCCTGCGTCACACACAGGTGTAAAAGCCAAAGCCTTTTCAACAGATTTGTGCTGTCACAGCTTCAACTTACCACCCCAAATGGGGTCTCACGTTCTACCATTTGGGAAAGTGGACTTTAATGGACTCATAGGATCCCAACACCTCTTTCTAGCTTGGTGCCACTTGACAGTGTGACAAATACTGAGCTTTTAAATCATTAAATTAATGTGTAAAATTATTTATTGTCCCCTGAAGCAGAAGGCGTTATCGAGAGAGCATTAAAGATGCACTGTGTTTTAGATTTCACACGTCCTGTAATGTGCTTTTGCAGCTGGATAGTTTTATTGGAGCAATTGAATTAAGCTGTGACAAGTGAGTTGAAGTGCCCCACTCAAGGGTACACTAGAAAAGTAACACCTGTCAGTTCTGCATGATCTGTGAGTTTTACTTTAAGTAAGGGAATATCATATGCTTGCAATTAGCAAGTGGTTTTTAACAAAAACAATTAGCCTCTGTTGTTTTTTATCCCTGTTTCCTGAATTAAATGTAGTGTACCGTTTCTGGGAGTTTTTTTTCTACTTGGATCCAACAAGGGCTGCAACACAAACTCCTAAGGCATTCGTCTTCCCGATGCTGTAGATTAAGATCTACAATGTTTAAAAGCAAGGCTTAAATGCAGACCACTGAGGAGAATCAGCTCATTTCTTTTAGCGCAGTATGCAGAGAGTGGAGCTTGTCTGAGAAGATCAGTGTCTCTTCCTTTGTTGTATCAGTCATGCAGCGTCTTTTTTGCACAATAGTGCTGGCGAGGTTGGTAAGCTGGTGACTGGAGAGTACCAAGGACCACCTGATGGCCTGCTGGTGCCTGGGAACGCACACACAAACTGCTGATTGTGTCTTTATCTGTCCTCTGACAGCAGGGTTTTTTTAAGTTTCTTTACATCTCCTCCCCTCTCTATGGAGCAAGTTAACATGCTTTATTCCACTTTGACACACGAAACCACAAACACCATAAAGTGTAATAGGCTGTAGTTTGTCACACCTCTCTGGTTTCTGCTCATAGTATTATCTAAAACACCAACATCCTGACATCTTCCTCAGTTTGTATGAAATTTTGAGTTTGTTACCTAATAATAATTCTGCAGATTAAAAAAGAAAAACTAACGTCTTATAATTTCGTAAGCCGTTCTTTGATCATGTTTGCAGTCCTTTAAATTTTTTAAGTGTTTATGATATACTGTGACAAAAAATATTTGCCCTTTTATTTATACCATTTTTGCCACACTTTAATGTTTCAGATAGTCAAATACATTCTAATATTGGACAAGATTAACATTTGTAAATGCAAAAACTGTTTTTAAATGTTAATTCTGTTTCTTTACGGGAAGAAAATGGGTTTTTCAACCAAACAGGTTCCATGTAGAAATTAAATACCCTATAAAACTAAATAGCTGGTGCTTAGCAATAAGAACCTTGGTCCCATTTGTTTTAATTCAGTCACACTTAGGTGCACTTTCAACATTTGTTTTGGTATGTTACTAGAG
>JAUZNJ010046846.1:0-36730 GCA_034780135.1 Jordanella pulchra | reverse complement strand
AGAATGATTAGCATTAACGTTGCTTGATATTTCTTTTTACTACTGGTAGGTTTCCAAAGTGAAGCAGCTGGAACTGGTTACTCTAGTAATACTACTCTAGTATTACTTACTAATGGAGAAGATAGGATTTTAGATCTGGAGAAAGGGGGGACATAGGAAATGATTTTGAAGAGAATTATTCTTGTGCAAATCTGGCTTTATACAGTGCTCAGTTATTTACTTTGTAATAGCCTATTGGCAAATAATTTGGACTAAAAATCTTTTAGATTATTGGAAAAAATATTTATTGTGCAACTATAGAAACAACTTTAAAGCTAATAAGCCCCAAACTAAAAAGGTTTATATTTTATATTTTGCCTATTTTATGTGAGAACAGATGAAATTTATTGAAGTTAGTCGAGCTAGGCTCTTTGACGTTATAAAGGATTATTTCCCACATCGGAGAAAGTCAGCAGAAAAAACAGGTGTACAGTAGGACAGCCTCCTTACAATGACTTATTATTAACATGCAAACAACATGTAACTGGGAATTATCTGACTTTCTGAGTTGGAAACACGTTTTTATTGAGACTTCTAAATAAAATTTAAAATACATACTGTTGGGTCTTTCCAAAACACAAACTTAAAGCATCTGCTTCCACATATGATTTATGAGTCAGAATAGACTACATGATACTTTGTCTTTAATCCATTATTTATATAAATATATAGGGTGAAATCTATAAAACCTCACTGGTTCCTAAATGCTGGAAGTAAAAACACTATTTTGGAGGAGATTCTAGCATGATTTAAATTCAGTGAGACCAGTGTCTGCCACTGAACAGGTTAATAAAGGTGAACATACATAAATATCGACTGTAAAGGGACATTTTTTTAACATTAGATTTTAACTTTAGAGCATGTAGTGAAGGATTTATTTCTTCATATCATATGCATTGATTTTTTATCTAAATAAAGATGGCGGCACCACGTTTCACCAGGGCCAGGAAATAGTGGTCAATACTTTGTTTATTAATACACACTTCTATTGTCGGGATGACTGATTCAGATACCTGAACAGGACGAACCACTTATTACATGCAAGTAGTGCTGCTTCAACGTATGATCTTTGTATCCTTAACCAAAAGATGAGTAGCAGGCAGTGTTCGTTCTGTTGCAGGTTGTCTGACTTCCTCTGTGGCTTTTGTATTTTCGTTTTGACTTATGTTTTTGTGTTGCGACTTTTGCTTTTATTTTTCACATGACACCTCTGGGCCACCATAGGAATGCCACATTATGTTGTGCCAAAAATGGTATATTCTGAAAGGAGCTCAGCACTAACATCTGGTCGAATGGTTATGTCATCAGCCGTACTCAAGCCAGTAGGTACTAACCCTACTCAAGGAAGCAACAAAATAGCCCCAGATCATTACACTGCCACTAACATGTTTGAATCTATTCTTTTTCTGAAACGTTGTGTAATTATTACGCTACGTATAATTCAGGGACTCTTTCCAAAATTTTCTGCTTTTGTTTCATCATTTAATTTATAAAAAAGTCCCAGGGATAATTAGGTTGTGGAAATCCTTTATTTTGTCCTGCTTTGGATGCCATTTAAACTCAGTCTGTTTCATTTTGTTGAATTGTGTCTGACCTTATCTGAGCCATATGCTTGCAGTGCTTTAAAGGTAGTGTTCTTCTCTTTTGTAATCTCCTGGATGAGTAATTAATGCACTTTTAGAGTATTGCTGTAGGACAGCCATCCAGGGAAAGTTACTTCTGTTCCATGTTTTCTCTATTTGTGGATAATGTCTATTACTAAGGTGTGGTAGAGCCTCAAAGACTTAGCAACGGGTTTGTAAACCTTTCCAGAATGACAGAGAAATGTCGATTTCTCAACTTTGTTTTATTACTTCTCTAAATTAGTTAATAGTATAATTTTTAAGATTTGTTCTCCCCAATAGTTGCATTTTGATTTTATTCTGTTTTCCTTTTCCTGATAATGGAAATTGTTTTAGAAGTTGATATCAAAACAATTTAAGAATAAACTAAAAAAGCACTCAGAGAGCGAAGACCTTCGCCAAGCAATGCATTCCCCCGACATTTTGTAATCTCCACCTTCACACCGGACCCAAATTATTACCAAAATGTAAACATTTGTCAATGGTTATGTTATCTGTGAAAATTTGAGCAAAATCCAGACGATGAAGACAGACAAACAGACAAACAAACAAACAAACACCAATGAAAACATAACCTCCTTGGCAGAGGTAAAAACTTAAAAACAGTAGAAGATTTTTTTTCCAATTAACTGCACTGTATGTCAGATGTTTTGTGTCGATGTATTTACTAAGACTTATAACTAGTTTTATCGTTGTAGTTAAGAACATCAAAACAGATCTCCAGGTGCATTAAGGGGACCTTTGGATCAAACAACAAGCTCAGGAATATTGGTAAAGATTTTGTATAATCTTGCTATGCAAAATTCACAGCTTGACACATTTTGTGCAGATTTGGCAATCCCAAAAAATAAAGAGTTAGCATGTCTGTAAAAGGTTAACAATGAACAAAAAGTAAGCATATCTTAACTGGAAACCGCTCCTTCTCATTAATACAAGATTTGCTAAGAGAAGATAGAAAACCAAACAAACCCCTGCGATTCATTCTTCATCCAGAGGAAGAATGTGGGGGCCACCAGGACCCCGGTCCTGTTTGTCATGACACTTCTGCTCTATTTTCTCTACAGCTTTTCAGCCTTGACAAAATCCAGCATCAGTGGAGATCCCTCTTCCTCTCTAACACACACTTGGCCCATTTGTTTTGTTAAGTACTTGCTAAATGCAACAAGCTGATTATCAGGACAGCAGTTAAGATAGCTAAGGGTTGCAACAGATTTGTGGCAGCTCATCATTTTTAATGAACTAAACAGTCGTAAAAACATTTTGAACTTCTTGTCATAAATACAGAGATTTTAAATTAAATGACATTATTCTAATAACAAATTGCATTAGAATATATTTCCCTATATTAAAGACAAAAATCTGACTTTTGCCTTTAAATTTTGTTGAAAGATTACAAACATTTATTAACTCTTCGCATTTTTATTTTGTGCATAAGTTGGTTGAAGTGAAAAACTAGTATGAAAGGAACTAAGATCAAAACTTCTGTCAGCTTAAAAATATACAGTTTCACAAATGTGGCCATGCTCTTTTATGAATGGCTAGAAACCTGAGAACATCTTGGGATGTTTCTTCCAGAGAAGCTGTGTTTACACTGGAAACTAGGAATGAACGTGATGTACCAGCAATCTTCCTTTGTGCATCGTCTACCAGGAATTAAATACATGATGCATTTGTACTGAGATTAACTGTCTGATGTAAAAGTAAAGTGGGGTAAACATAAATATGTATGACTTCAACAGAAGTTTTATTAATTTTTACTTTTACTGAAAAATGTTTTGTATAATGCTTTTTCTGTGAACTGTAACAGAGGTATTTGGGACACATTTTCAAAGTCCAAGGTGAGTCCTAAGTCTCAAATGAATTAAAGGATTATCTTTTTCTAGTGGATGCTGGTTGTGTTGTCTGCAAGAAATACAGACATGCAGATTTTATTTTTTGCTTTTTACTTATTTAATCGGGTTTTGTGACTGAATGCTTTATTAGATATATGTTTTGAAATAATTTCACGTCAAAGTTAATTTTTATAATGTTTCCATTGGTGAAATTCTTTAACAGCAGGTGGGAAATCCAAGTTCCATAATCCAGAGCTGCTTCTATTGCCAAGCATGTTTAAAGACATTAGCAGTGCATAAGAGTCCAGAGTCCTAAACAGGACCCCCGCTCTCTGTTTTCAAGCTGCATTTATTCAGAATTGCAAGCATTGCTTTTTCTCCAGGTCTCCAAAGGACTGGTTTTACACTGTCCACACACATTACTCCCATAGTCTGTTGAAGACTGATCCTGTCACCCACATCTTTCCTGCAGCCGGGCCACCCAGCCTGGATCTGCCTCCAACATGTCATCCCTCTGTGTGGTCCTTAACAAAACAGAAACAGGGAAATGAGGGAAAGTGTATCGATGCCAGCTGAGTGAGAGAGAAAGAGATGTTTCAAAATATGACAGTGTCATCTTCGAGAATGAAGCTCAAGAGAGAAAATGCAGAGAAAAGGTGTTTAAATAGAAGCAAAGTCTGAGTGTTTTGTAAGGTTAATTTCTGTCCTATAATGCCTGCATATTAAATGCAGTTTAAATGGTTTAGAAAAGACTTTCCTTTTATCAGCTTTAAATAGATACAAACAAATATTTCTATTTTGCACTTTAGTAAAGACGCTTCCAAAAATATCATGATGGGAAAAAAAAAGACAATCAGGCTCCGCTGAGATAAATCCTCCAATTTTGCTTTTAAACAAAACAAGCGCAACAGAAAAGTTATGTGGCAATAAAAATATCAAATGACTTGTTGCTAAAATGCCAAAAACAGCAACTAGTTGCTTAAGCAATTGTTATTAATCCTGACTTTACTGGGACCCAGAGCTTCAGAATAACCATGAATCATCCAAAAGTTTACAGTGAAACCATAAAACTTCCATCCAAGAATAAATACAATATGTTACGACAGATTTATGATCATTGATTGCTCAAAAAAGTAGAACGATTTGTAGGGATCCAATGTATTTTCTGCTCTTTATAGAGGTTTTTGCCTGATTTAGGAGTCAGTTGATGGATATTAAATAAGCTGTTCATGTGAAATTTGCAAGATAAAGATCTCTAGGTCACATGGTAGATATCTGATGTCCTGAGCATGTTTTGTGTTAAGGAAGTGCATTGGGTGGCTCAGCCAGTCCGCCTCTGTGATATACGCAACACTACATGAAATAATGGAAAGTGGTGGAAACTAATGATCTGCAGGGCATGTTGATTGTCTGGCTCTGCATCTGAGCTATGGAGTTGTGATGAAAAGGCTGTTCTCTCATTATTGCAGCTGAGGTACTCTTGGTTTGTTGGGCGGCTGCCCAGACAACAATACAAACTATTAGGGTGCTCTAGTAGTCATAGGAATACTGTAACTACAAATACCTTGACAACCTTTAAGCCGGTGGTGAGATGTTTAATATGTGATTATATCTGTGTGTGTTTGACTCATCTGATCTGAAAGGTCAGAGGAGGAAACAGGAAAGGTTACAGCTTGAACAATAGACATAGACAAAGCTTAGATATTGTGACACATTATGATGAACTTAAAGGCGTAGATCTGAATAATACTGGTGAAATTTTCTTCCCACAACCTCAAAGTTAAAGCTCTCTTGAGTGGCAGCTCGGATATTCTCACCTAACAACACATTCTCTACTCCAAGCTGAAAGCTGCATTTTTTTCACCCTAAAATCTGTTTGAACTCATGAAGAGTAGAAATAACAAAAAATGCATTTGTACCAGAACATAATATGCACAACATTTGAATACATGTTTACTTTGTATTAGTTGAGCATTTAGAGTCACCCACTTAAACTTTTTACTGTGCCCTAAAATATTTCGATGATTTTTCAACAAAGGTTTGCAACCATTAAAACGACATATGAAATGAAGCTAAATTTAAACATTAAAAAAAGTCTTGCTAAATAAACTGAAAGGAAGAAAAATACATGGAAAGGTTGCAGAATTATGCATAACATATGATATAAATTATTTACTCAATTGCAGTTGTTTACATACATTTTAAACTGCTCCCCTAAATCTTGATATGTAATGTTTTAAAGCATCACACATCTGCCTTATTGAATGAAAGGTTCTCTTATTTTTAGTTATCAAACATTTTGATCATCCTGCTCACTGTGAAAAAGTTATAATTCTCAGAATGACTTTAATCCAACAGGTTAATAAAATATTTTGTACTTGCAGTTTTGAAGGCTTGTTAATTTTTTTTATGGAACTCTTTCTTTAGTGTTTTTTGAATTTCTTTTAATATGAAAAATATATATAAAAAATAAACCTAGCAAAGGATATTTTGTTAAAAAATATGAATTCTGATCAAATGCACTGAATTATGTTCTTTCTTTTCATTCCTTTCATTTGGACGTAACTTGTTTGTAATCTATGCAAAATATGCTTAAGTAAAACTCACTCGGTTTCAGCTGCACCTCATGAGAGGGCTGTTTGTCACAGGCAATTACAGCTGCAACATGACACAGAGAAACAGATTCAGTATGTTCAAGCCCAAAGTAATTCAGCATGTGGTGAACTCACACACAAAAGTAATGATGCACGAGGCAGTGAATGGATGTGAACAACAGCACAGTATCAAGGCGTGATGACTGAGCAGCTGAGCGACTTTAAACTGGCCTTCTGAGATCCC
This sequence comes from Jordanella pulchra, assembly GCA_034780135.1. Taxonomy (NCBI): domain Eukaryota; kingdom Metazoa; phylum Chordata; class Actinopteri; order Cyprinodontiformes; family Cyprinodontidae; genus Jordanella; species Jordanella pulchra. The sequence goes on along the minus strand of JAUZNJ010046846.1, from coordinate 30,399 downwards.
GCTAATGATCATTTACGTGATCTCCCTATCCTGTCCAAAAACCTCCAGCCAATTGGTCTTCAGCTGGTTACACGCACAGACGCTGTAACATTCATTTATTAAACCTTCTGCTCTACTGTCCCCAGCTCTTCTCAGGTCTCAACTCTGTCAATCAGATCTCTTCTGAGCAGGACTTTCTGTCAAAGCTTTTCTTTTAAATTAAGCTCAACATGTTCAAAGAAAATAATGAATTCCTGGCCCAAACAACACTATGTTTTTCATCATTTGTTGTGATAACAGTTTTGCTCTTTCCCCCACCCCCCCGGTCTGCATTTCCCCCCACTGTAAATCAGGATAAAATGGCTTGCAGGTGTCAGGATTAAAGAATACTCTCGAAGGACTTTGGGCAACAGACGCAGCCACAGCTGCTGCTCTACTTTTGCCAGGTCTTTTACGGCTACAGTATTTGTTTTTTTGTTTAGTGTGAGGGCCACGTAGTACCGATACTGGCCAGGGCCAAAGATCATTCTCCAGAAGACAGAAAATAAGTGTGTGCAGCTTTGCCTTAACATTTCTGACATAACACATACATACATAATTGGAGGTCTTGTAATATCAAGCTGTGGCTGTGTATTACATTTGTGCGAGAAGTTTCATGTTATTAAATGATTTATTATCCCCTTCTTGTTGTTATGTTATATTGCAACATTTTGTTGATCCAAAAAGATAAGACGAGCTGGGAGATAATCCATGTCAGGTTGGCTGGCTGTCCACAGCCATGATGACATTCTGCTTGAAATGTAACTGGCATGTACCTAAGTCAAGTCAAAAAGGCTTTCTTCACCCAAAGTCACTGACTGTAAAAGCAGTCTATGCTTAAACTTTTCCTTTTTTAAATAGTGGGTTTGTTAAAGAAAAAAAATAATCAAGGAAAAAACAACTAATTGTCAAGTTGTGAGGGACCAAAACACAGGAGTAAAATGTAGTGAAAAAGGACCTAATGAAAGTTACAAAATGATAAAAAGTTTTTTAGCTAATGAAAATAATTAGAGTATGAAAATAGTTGTTCATTGGATCTTAGGGAAATAAGTCAAATCAATAGAAAAGCTTTAAAACCGCAGAACTTAAGATGAGCAAAAAGAGAGAACAGGAAGGGAACAGTTGTAGAGGGAAATATACATGATTAATATTGAACCTTTAGTTGGTTGGGAGGACAAAACCAGAAAAGTGTAGCAGTGTGCACTTGGTTTTTATTTTGGTTGGTATAAGTTCAGCTTTGAAAGTTTGATAAAAAAGTAATTTTTATTCATCTTTTTATTTGCTGCAAGTTTTTTGTAAATAAACCACCCTGGAATACATCTTCACACTGCTTTTCTTCAACCCTTGACCAGGTTATCTCACAGTTAACAGAGTTAAAACGGGTCTTTGTAAGAATGAAACTGTTAAAAGCCTTAAAAGTTTTCAAGTGCTTGTTTGAGTCTCGGATGTCAAAAGGTCAGAAGATTATTTTGAGGGTCAAATTAGAAGATATATGACCCTATGGCAATTTTTGTAAAGGGTTGGGCAGAGGGTACTCTAAAGTGCATGTTTGGGTCAGAGAAGGCTGTGTAATCAAATTTCTATTACATTGTGTAGCAACATTAATCCTTTTCTTACTTTAGTGACAGCAGCTTTGACCATCAAAATCCACTCCTAAAAAGGTAAGTCGGACTTTCTCGCTGCTTACTTCAGTAGACCCAGGCTCAAACCTCAACAGGGATTTTTCATAGAGACTGACAGAGCTTGCTCAACAGCTGATTAATGCGGAACGTACTCATGAAACCAGGCTGATTTTAGAGCATGTTTTATGCAGTTTATGACTACATGTTTGAAGTTTGACAATGCATATTTTAGCAATAATTTTACTAATTTTACAGGGAAGGTTTAGCTTTCCTAGTATTCAATGAGAAATCACCACTGCTGTAAAAACCAGGACAGTTTGGGGTAGTTCCTTTAGGTGCAAAGATCTATCAAGGAGTGAGCTCACAGTGGAGATGATCACAGCCTTTAATGTAGATGTTTCCCACTGCAGTAAGTTTGACCTGTCAGGTGTAACTAATAATGTTAATGATAGCTCTGTCCCATTTAGGTGGCCCAGTAAGCCATGACAGTCAGCCAAACATGCACAATAGCAGGGGCCTAGGTCTGGCAGAGGAGCCACACACATGAAAAACAGCCAGCATTAATGTTATTGTATACACCTGTTTTTGGCAGCTTATAATGCTGTGAGAAACATCTTCTCAATAATAAGTTCACGTGTTCTAAATGATAAGTTAACATTTTAATGTAAAATCAGAAGAAACATAAAAAAACACAGAAATATTTTCTCATTTATTTGTAATATGCATATCTGACAACTCAGAAATATTTTCCACGGTAAAAAAAGAAATCCACCTCTTATTTAATAATCATAAACTTGTGTTACCTTTTAAATTTCCTTTGACAACAAAGCAGAAAAGAGATATAATTGTTTCAGACAATTTCCTGTGCTGTAGAAATAAAACTCTGGGGATTGCTGGATCTCTTGTTTATAGTCTAGAGCTGTTCCAAGCACGCACCAGCCTCACTTAAAATGCAAGTCTGACGTAAAATGAGAGTTCAGATGGCCTGGCTTGGTTTCATCACACTTAGACAACATAGTTAAAATCACAATTCCTTGAAGCCTGAGTCCAAACCCACTTTGAGGTGTTATATGAGGTGGCAGAATGCTGATGAACATGAGTTCTGCTTGCCCAAAGGGGAACTAGATCCTCTCTGCAATTAGAAGCGGTAAGTCTGGGGTGTGTGGTAGTGTGCTGTATATTACCCACGGTGAGCAGCTTCTGGACACAGTCGTTATAAAGAAGTTTATTCTAGACTAGTCCACTTAACTGAATAAATAACAGTTTTATGTAAAGTTTTTAGGAATAGCTTTGCCCCACATAAAATGTAATTTTTGACTGAAACCTATAAGAAGCTGAGTCAAAAATGCTGAATAAATCCAAATTGCCTTCCATGTTGGTAAGAAACATTTCTAAACTTTAAACAGGTGATGCTAAAAAATAACTACAGGCAAGATCAATAAAATATCTGCAAAACAACAATTAAAAAAAGTTCCTGAAGAAATTATTTTAATCAAACAGTCCATGGTAATAGGTTAATGAAAGTATTGAAAGACTTTAGCAGTTGTTTCTAGATTACTTGGATTTTTCAGGTGTTTAGACAGAAAATCCTTTGAATACACTCTGAGAAAATCTTTTGCATTATTGTTCTATGTTAAACTGATTCCTCTTTTCCAACGGCTCCAATCAGCCTGGCTCTACTCCATCCCACTAATGTTCAAACATTGCTGCTTTTTCAGTATCAGTGCTGGCTTTTTCTCAGCTGTGTTCAGGAGTAGCTACAATTACAGAAGAGTTGGGATGAAAAGAGCCAGCTCCAGTAGTGAAGTAGAAGTATTGCAAAAAATGAAAATTGTGAGTTGGAGAAGAGCCAAGCGACGAAGAACTAGAGAAAACAGAGAACAACATAATGTTAATAAATGAACTGTATTCAATATAAGGGGAAAATCAATTAGATGAACTACTTTAACTGGTGACTGGGGCTGATTTCCTACTTAAGATTTCAAACATATGTTATTTTATGGGGGAAAAAAAGAACAGATGAGCATTTAGGATTTCATGTAATCACAGATTACTTAAAAGCTCCCTTAATGATAAAGGTAACAAAAATATGATTGTTTAAATGAAAGAACTTATTGGCAGGTGACACATCAAACTTTTTATTATATCTTCTAAGTTAAAAATATTCTCATATCCTGGTGATTCCACTGGCAAAATGTCAAATTTGAGGGGTTCTGTGCAATAAATACCAATAAAAGACTCAGTATGTGCACACTGATTCTAGTAGTGATTACTACAAAAAAAATGTAGAGAAATGGTCATTCAATTAGATTGATTGTATGTAGAAGACATTCTAAAGGGATCCAATATAATAACCATATTTTTTAAATGGAACACAAATTATTTTGGAGAAATACTGTTAGATAAAACTGAAGAAATAGAGTGAATACAGTTTCTGTTGTTATGCTGTAGATGTCAAAAAGACAGTAAAACATATTAATGGTTGTTCATGAGTTTTTAATCAAGCTGTTGATTCTAAAACCTATTTGTGCTTTAATTCTGAAACTCCCTCTTCAGTTTAAACAAAGTTTTTAATACTTTGAAGGCATAAATTGTATCTGATCAGTAGGAGAGCAGTTTATCAAGTAACACTTCATTGTTTCTTTTGAATAAAGTTATTTCTGAGCCCCTGCAACCCCCAGCTTTAGATAAATTAAACTGCAGACATTTTTGTTGGTCACAGAGAAACAGGCAAAACGAACCACATCAAAAAGGGACCCGCTTTTGTAGTGGTCATATCAAAACAACAAAGAGAGTTATACAGCTGAGTCGTGTTATGCTCACTGTTTTCTTCCCAGCATGTGTCAGACTTTAAATACACCACTTTTACCATGTGCACAGGTGAAAGGCTGCAGTGCATCAAAGCATCTGTCGTGAGATTAATGAAGAGAGCCCCTAAGAATTCAACTGAATAAACACATACTGTCACGGACTGGTATTTATGACCGTCACTTCACTCAGGGAGGCACTTTGTATCATATATTTTAGACACACTAAAGCATACTAGCCAGGAGCAATTCCTTTTTAAATTTATCGCTGTTTGATCCATAGCTGAAATTTTTTTTTCCATACCTTAAGTTAAAAAATGATTGTGATTTCCTAAACAGTTTAGGAAAATGTTATCTGTTCAACATAAGATTAGATATGGATTCTGATGAGTTTCCTTTTTAAGATCTAAAGAACCCATTGTAGGCAGCCCTCAATTCTGCTTTAAACAAGGCTTTTTGGGAATAACCTATATTTTACAAAGTTGGACGCCATTTTCAAGACATAGTGGTGAAATATTCAAGTGTGATGGAGAAAAATCTGTGTAAAAAGCATATGAATTAGAAAGACTACACATATATACATAAATATATGTGAACATGTTGTTGAATCTATTTTATTATTTCTATGTCCTGAAAAACGTTGTTTTCATTAATAATATTGTGTGATAGGCGTTAACAGCTCAAGATAAAAACAACAGGGGTTTGACCATCATCACCTATTATTCAGATAAAACATTTCAGAGCCCAGTGTTACTATGCTCTCTTTATCTACTCTCCGGTGCATCCAGGACTTATCCACAGCCTATTAGCCAGTGCAGTGGCACCTGCAGAGGCTGACACATAGATGTATACACATGTGAATCAGGACCATATGCGGCTTGTAAATGCTTGTCAGAGTTTGATAAATTTTTCATTGGTCATGGCCGTCTTTGTCATGTTGTTATGTTCTGCGCTGACAGCTAACAAAGAACAGGAAGACAGCTTTTATGAGTTTAGCTTAGGGACTACTGAGATGACGCTACACACTACAGGAATTAAAATCTTCTGTCAGATCTTACAAATACATTACTCTTATAGCTGATGAAATTTAAACTGGGTGTGGATGTTTTGAATTTTACTATTTGACTGTAATGTATTTAGATACTGAGAAAATTAATTTAACTTTTTATTATGTTTAAAGGGCACTCCTGCCTGTCAGTGTGTTTCACTCTGATGTGTATCAACATCCAAATATCTTCCTGCATTCCTTGTGCTCTTTTTTTTAACTCGAACTCATCATCATTAAAGGCATACTTCAGATTTGTCATAGAGGAGTTTTACCCAGAGGTTATTACCTCAGTATATCTTACCTGCAGTAGATCACTATCTTTGTGTTTTATTTTGTTGAAAAAGACATTTGTTTTTTGCAGCTAATGACAGAAGATGAAACGTCGCTTTGGCTAAAATGATCAGAAATAGTTACTGCACTTCATGCAGATGCTGTTTTGTCAGTCTTTCTACTATCATAACATTTGTTTTAGATGTATGGCTTGCCAAAATGTTCGCACACATAATTTTTAACACTAAAACTGTGGTTGCTATGGGCAAAACATAAGCATTCAAAACACAGTTTTTGTGTTGCCTGCTAATTTATTTGGGGAAGATACATCAATCACATACCCTGAACAGGTCGCCAGTCCTTCACAGGGCAACACGGAGGCACAAAGACGTACAACCATGCACACACACCTAAGGACAATGTAAAGATTCCACTTAACCTAACAGTTATGTTTTTGGACTGTAGGAGGAAGCCGGAGCACCCGAAGAGAACCCATGCATGCAGATGGAGAACATGCAAACTCAATGCTGCAAGATCCAGGGCCAGGAATCGAACCCAAAACCTTCTTGAGGCAAGGCAACAGCCTCTGCTGTTCTCGAGCCGGCACCATAAAACACCATAAAACATAACACATTAATCACATTACATACAGGGCTTACGAAAACCAGTTACAATAATTACCAGAAACATATTAATAGACAATAGTATGGACTATAAGTGTGAAAATTTCTGTTTTTTTTTAAGTTCTCACGGTTTCTAATGTGAGCTGGTAGTTTGCTCCATGACTGTGCGCCTCTGATAGACACCACCATTTGGCTAAATGTTGTCCTCTGCCACTGTATGCCACAGTCACCCCTGGTTAATTCTCTAGTATTGACTCTAGTGTTCATTTTCCTTTGTGTAAAATCCTGGAGAGGTGAAGGTGCAAGCCCATTCAAACCTTTAAAAAGAAGACCCGACATCTAAAAACTTTTACTAGCTGCCCGAATCTAAAATACTAAATTAACTAAGGATATGAGAATAATGAAAATGGGGAGGTTTGTTGTCCAATATTTTCAATATTTTCTTAAAAAGAGTCTTTATAGGTTAAAGTGCATTCTGTATTATGGGACCAAGTTGTATAACAGTAGTTTATACGAGTAGGAATTTTTGCGTGTATATTAACTTTTGTCGATCCAAGAGTCAGATTAAGATGTTCTCTCTTGTTCTCTCTTGTCTCTCAAACATAAATTGAAAATGTTAATGACTTAGAGTAAATCATAAACTCTCAGAGAAAATGTGCTAAAACCAATTTTACCCAGTTGTACTTAAGCAAACCTAAAAATCCAAATTGATAATATGTAGCTGCTCCCATCGAGGGACATTCAGCAGAAGCTTCAAAGCTGATAAAGTGAAGCCACACCTATATGATACCAAATCATGATAACAATTAAAAATGCCTGCAGACTCTATGAGAAGCCACAACAATGTATGCTTGTAAAACTCTTGCTGTCCCTCTTTCAAAAATGAAATTGTGGACTCTGACTAAACAGTTGTGATGGCAGCAGCTATGGATACATCCTCCTGCAACAAAACGTTTAATTTGGTTCAGCTGTACACCCTGCAGCTGGCTTTCATCACAGCTATATCTTCTGACCTAAACTGCAATGTAACTGCTAATTTCCACTGCTATGCCGATGATACTCAGCTATATCTGTCTATAAATCCTGAGAAAATTAACCCATTACATAGACTAGAGGCATGTCTTGAAGACATAAAAACCTGGATGACTCTTAACTTTCTGCTTCTAAATGCAGACAAAACAGAAGTTATTGTCTTTGGACCAGAGTCTCTAAAAATAAACTGATTAGTCAATCACTTCATTTGGATTGGATTAAATAATCTAAGATAATAAATAAAACAATCTTGGTGTCATTTAAATCCCATGTCAATGAGGTTTCTATAATTTTCCTCTTTCATCTTCAGGATATTGCAAAAATTAGAAATATCCTGTCCAGAGGTGATGCTGAGAAAATCAAAACCAAAATCAAAACTACTACAACCTGTAGTTAAAAGCCTTCAGCTGATCCAAAATGCTGCAGCCAGAGTTTTGATGAAAATTAAAAATATCTATCTTAGCTTCACTGCATTGGCTTCCTGTTAAATCTAGAATAGAATTCAAAATTCTCCTTCTCACTTTTAAAGCCTTAAATAGCTAAGCTCAGTCTTATATCATAGATCTGATTGTTCCTTATGTTCCTAACAGAAAACTTCACTCTCATTTTGCAGGTTAACTGGTGGTTCCTAGAATTTCCAAAAGTAGAATCAGGGGCAGATCTTTAGGATTGCTGTTGAGTCAATGAGTCAATGAAATCAACTGGCTTTCTTTAGATAGAAAACTTTGAACCACTCTGACTGTGTGATCGGATTGAATTGTCTTTGTAAAGTGCCTGGAGATGACGTATTGTGAATTGGTGCTATATTAATACGCTCGATTGAAAGGATCTGACATTTCGGATCTGCTCAAAAGGTTGAAGCAGGGGTTATACAAGATGGATTTTCATGATTTTGTGAATGAACTAACACTGCGAGATTGATATTGCCAATTACTGACAAGTCAACAGTATCATTGTGTTGTTCTTAAAACCAAAATAAAAACAATGCAGATTTCTTACAAAAAAGAGGTGAAACTATAAAACAAACAAGCCAAAATCTAAACATCTGGATGGGCTTACGACTGGTCCCCACAAGCACCTATAAGTTCCCAAAACGTTACAAGTTTCTGGGAAATTGTCCCCACAAGCTAACTAAAACATGGCCATACCCGCACACCACTACAACCACCCTCCAATCCTGCTACATGTATCTACAATCGGTTTCTACAGACAAGGGCAGAAGATGTGTAATTTCCTACGATACCAAAACTATCTGTCTCTATTAGAACATTTCATACAACTGGATGTACCAAATGCATGCAAGGTAGAGGTGGACTCCCTTTGAGTTGTTTAATAAAATAAATTAAATACTACAATCAAAACCACTAAGGAAACTATGGGGAATCCAGGGAGAATCCAGGAAGCAGTTAAAAACATAAAGCTTAGATACAGGGACTCAGTCTGAAAACCTCACATTATAGATCCTAGTTCCTGTTTCTAGCTTCTCTCCCATAATATTTCATGGGGGGGCTATGAAGCATACTATTTCCAGGTCCTATCTCCTTCCTAAATAAACTTTTGACGAGGTATTCGGATCGAGGCAGGGAAAGGGATCACTGGAGCAAATGCAACAGGCATTGAAACAGCTGCAGAACATCCACGGCCATCCTCCACGCAGAAACTGTACTTTTGATGGAATAACAGTGAAGTAATTGTTTTCTCTTTCTCCATACATTGAAACTATAAAATCTGACAGTGTCTGTAGGTGTTTATTCCAAAAACACTTTGCTCACTAAAATGTTGTATATCAGCTATAATGCAATTACTCAGCAAAGGAAGTCATTTAATAAGTGGGTGTAGCTGCCTGTCTCTCTGTCGGGTTCTCTTTGAGAAAACAGAAAAGTAATAAATAAATAAGGGCCTCCCACTCAGGCTCATCTGGTTCATCAGACTTGTATCCAAGCAACTTATGAGGCCAGAGCTGTTCTGCAAAGTGTGCACTCCAATGTACTATATTGCAATCAAAAACACCTGGGCTTGGGGCTTGGAATGGTCACAACATTACAGCTCATATATGAGCCAACTGCTCCATATAGCCCCAATAATTGTTGGACAGAGGAGGATTTCAGATTGTTGTATTTTTATTGTGTTATTTTACTGTTGTTGTAGCACATAAGACTCTGCCAAATTGAAACGCCCAATGCAGACTTTATGATCATAATTTTGAAAAACAAATAGAAGATTGCTTCCCAAAGATCTGCAGAGCGTTCACACTCAACAGATGTGAAACTCTTGTATGGGAAATAACGTTTTTTTTTAAAAACTATAGCTGTTTTTTTTGTTTGTTTGTTTTGGGGTTGGAATCCAAAATCATGTATTTAGAGACTTTTCTTGTGGTTTTAATTTGAGATGCACCCGTTACGTTGTGTGGAGCCGTCTGGACACACCAATAAATCTAGCTAAGTGCAAATATACAAATGATTTTACATCAAGTGAAAACCCTTAAACTGAAATTTGCATGAGACCCTTAGCATAATATCATTTCAGGTAAGCCCATTAAAATCATCATGCACTTAAGTTTGATCTTTTATAGCAGTCAAACGGAGAAAAAAACTACAGATGCACTGATTTAGAATTTAACTTGGAAAATATTTCTTGGCATAACTATGCCACTTTAAACCAAAGACAAAATGACTGTTGAGTTAATATCTTAGTGTGGTCAAGTGGACTCATATTACTAAAACTTCCCAACTGACCCTTTCCTTAGATGCTGTTTTTACAGGACTGCCACCAAAAAAGATGAAGGCCAGCTTCCCCTTACTCCTTTAAACCTTGTCAAGACTGCTGGAAGTCCTGCTTTCTATTCTTCTCCTGCAGCCTGAATGATTCTCAGGCACGTCTCAACATAGATATTAAGTAGAATTTCCTATTAATGATGTTGTAGATCATTTTGTTTTTCTTTTCTTTACCGATTTCTTAAACACACCACTGATGCTAACATAGTTCACTTTAAGTCTCCTTCTTGCAGAACAACTTCCAGGTGAGACTTTAGGTTGTTTTTTTAAGTGGCCTGGTCAGACTAGTTGGAAATGAAAATCATCTAACTACAAGCAATGCATCATGCAAAAATGTTTTTTAATTCATTGATTCCCTAACAGATAGTTGGAGTGTATATGAAATGTGTCCCTTAGTATGTTTACAAGCGGTGCATTTGCAAACCTGGTTTCTGTAAACTTGAGTGCTCTTGGGGCCCCAAGAGGTCCCAAAGTTTGCTTACACTTTGGGCTGGCTCTGGTTATACAGTTGTTAGACAATATTGCTCTGTGGTTTTTCAAACTGTGACAGAGTGAAGGAAAAGAAGCCTCAAAGATGACTGTTGTGTGAAGTTTTAAAAATGAGATGTTTCTGTCACACTGTAAAGGCAGATGACATTAGTAACTGTTGGAAAAGAAAGGATTTTACATTTCACTGAAATTAAGTTGATGGGGAGCAAGGAAAGGGAAAGTGGAATGTTATAGAAAAAAAAAGTGGTCAAAGAGGAGAAAAAAAGTTGGACGAGGTTTCATTGTTGTTGTAACATTAATGAGAATACAAGAATAAGAATTTTCCTCCTAGATATAACCAAGCTGCCAGGCAGGGTCTCTGGTTTCTCCCCCCTGCCAGGTCCTGGCACCCCCACAACACCCCCACAGAGACAGCTTCCTTGCCGTGATGAGCTTTTGACAGGCCCTAAAACAGGCTGCTTAATACTGTGCCAGGGCAGACATGGAGCGGCTGGGATCCTGGCAGCTTCTTGGCCCATGCTCTACATCATGGGCCTCAAACCATTTAACCCCTCCTCCTCCTCCTCTTCACTCTCTCCATCCTTTCTTTTTAGGACATGAGGATTGTTATGCAAAGCTGGCCAAGCAGAGTGTGTGGGAGGGCTATCAAGCACACATGTGTCCGGATCATATTTGTACAATCTCCCATCATGGTGAGAGACATGGGCTCAGACTGAGCTCTTATCTCCTCTATGACTTATAGAAAGGCTGGAGCCAGTCCTGGAAAATGATCTGAATCCTCAAGGCTTATTACCTGGAATCAAGCAGTCACTTTAGCTTCTAAAGACCTTCAAACAGATGTGTATTGTGGATTTCCAAAGGCTTTTGCCATCATCCTAGCTTTATTGGTCAATAAAATCTCCTCATTGCCTGATGGCTTTGATAAAGTGCATAATTGCAAATTAAAAACTTTTATGTCAGGTTTTTGATTGGCAGATGTACTGGTTTTAAAAACGCCTAACATTGAGTCAATAAAAGATTTCTAACTAAGGCAAAACATCCACCGCTGCCATCCAGTGCTGACCTGAGAGTACTACACTTACAGAGTAACAACGTGACTACACAAGGATAACTCATTACAGCTACACCATGCCTTTTCCATTTGTGGTGAGTTTTACGGCTTCTCAACTGTAAACATTATTCCAAGGAAAAAGAAACATAACACATGTGTTGTGAAACGTGTATCTTACAGAAACACTGTCAGTTGTTAAACCAGTAGTACATTAAACCTGTTGATTATTTGGCAAAACACTCTAATGGAGAAAAAAACAGCCCCAAAACTGAAGTATAAAAATAAGCAGTGCATGCATGAAAAAAACAACATTGCATGTGTCTTTCATAAATCTGTTCTTACTTTTGAGATTATCCGAAACACAAAAATCGTGTTGGAACAATCATTTTTTACTGATTACACTCATCAAATCTCAACTGTGATAAGGAGATGAAGGCAAGGAGGCAATTGCAATGCATTTGTATTTTTCAAAACAGAAAACCGAATCTGTATTGTAAAATGGAATTTCGAATAACTAAAATGTAGATTTTTTGCAGATGTTTAAACACAAAAATGTGTAAAAACAAATGTGTTGGACATTATAGCTGAAAAAACAGGGTATAGTACTTCAGTATTGTTGAGCCTTTTTACACAAAGCAGACTCTAAACTGTTCCCTAAACAATTTTAGTCCAGTTTGTAAAAGGTGGGGTCAGCTCCATTGATTTTGTCCTCTGCAGACTGACAGAGGATATCCTCCATGTCCCAAAGCAGACAGACAGACAAACATCCATTCCCAGAACTGACACAAACAATCCCTTGTAGATAATGCAAGACGCTCTGATTGGCTAGAAGTGACCAAAAGCTAAAAAGGGACCGATAACAAAACTTTAATCTAAAATAATGCAGATGACATGAAAAATAAATATATACATTGTTCCTACCAAGACAAAATCGTTCTTTATAGCAGTTGTTGTTTCCATATCATATCAAATCTGAAAGACCAACAATAATGTTAGCATCGAACCCATTGTTGCACAAATGTTTTAAGTCTTTTTATAAGTGGCAGCAAACTGCTAAAACATCTCAAATTTGTTTTTCCTCCAGAGCAAAACGCTATGGCCCTTCCATAGTGTTTGACAGTTAGTGAATCAATGCTCTGCAATCAGATGGATCCACATTTCTGCTGTCTTGTTGGAAGACTGATGTTAATCTCTACGTGCCAACTAGAAGAAATACCATCCAGACTTTTATCAGAAAAAGAGGCATAAGTCATAAACTGCTGTTGAAATGTTGCTTTTCCTAAAACCAAGAAAGCTTTTAGTAATTATTCAGCATCTTGATGAAATCAGTGCTTATAGTACAACGCCTTTCCTGATAAAGCCTCATATTAATTCCTGAAAGCTTTTGTTAAATAAAACACTAACTAAAAAGCATTATTATGCATTTCCACAAATGTATACATACTGTATGCTCCACTAGAAGCAGTTGGTATCAGCAGAGAGGAGAATATGCTCTGCTAGTAGAAATTGATCTACAATTTCTCACTGTTTGCGTCACATGCTGTTTTTATTTTAATCATGTAAAGCACTTTGAAATGCCTTGATGCTGAAATGTGGTATACAAATAAAATTTGATTGATTGATTGATTGAATTAACTTCATCCCTGCAGAAATGTTTTTACATCTTTCTACTTTGTGGACTGGAAGCTTCAGGTTATAAGCAATATCCTTACCATTAAATACACTTGAAACAGAGTTTACCTGTAAAGTTAACAAGATTCTTTAATTGCCATTCCTGCAGATTTCACTGCAGCAGTGACTCTTCAATAATATCCATGCTGTAATCAAATCATTCAGATTGTAATTCAAGTATCTTTGAGCCACATTTAACAGGAATATTCACATGAAAAGCTCTGGTCTGGGCATATACTCTCCGTACAATCCAGCTTTCTTTTAGATCTAAAACAAGAAAAATGTTAAGAATGTAAATTGTAATAAATTATCCCTGACTAATTTTACAACTAACATTAACTACCAACCACTCTCTCGGTTTTCTTCTCCAATTTAACAGATTAACCCTCAACTAAGGCAATATTTTTATGTCCACATTCTCTGTGAGACAGCTGCAGGACCCTAGTGAGTGTTGCAGCCACATATCATGCCTTCTCAGGCAGCCAGCAAACATGACATGAAGTATGAGCTGGCTCACAGACCTAAACACACACACACACTCGTTTCACGGGTAGATAACTGGAGACCCCAGCACCTCAGTCCTGTCAGGAAAGTATTTGCTTTCCTCGTCGGCCTGTCAAGTGAACACAGACACCTAAGAGCACAAAGTCACAGATGTTTGCTTCTCATTTGCAGCTCATCTCATTTGCACATGAATCGTTTCTTTGTTTTGCATGAAATATAACCGACAAGCTTTCTTTCTTGTTTCCCATGTCAGGATACTCAGCCCTCTAAAAGTAAAGCAAAGGTGTTTGTTAAATAAATCAGATTTTCAGCACATATAGAATATTTGCAGACATAGAACTAAAATTTGTGTTCTAACAAAATTAGTCTGTTATCAGTATAACATTTGGTTTGGTTTGATATTATACTGAAAAATATACAAAAACCTTTTGGGGGAAGAAACCAATATCAAAAGTTAACACTTTGTGAATCATCATTTGATGTTTAGCTTTGCAGAGAGGTGTACAACAGATTAAATGATTTAGTTGCACCAAAAGATTTAGAAATGGTAGAAAAAAAGAAATTAAACAGCATTACGTGTAAATATGCATGCCATTACAAACTAAAGGAAGTAATCCGTAGTTACATAAAATCTAAAACAACATTGACATTAAGAAACATGGATGTTGATCCATGCTCAATAGAACAACAGGACAGGGAGTGATCAGGGAGGAGGCCAGGAGTCTGAGAGCAACATTAAATAAGCTACAGGACTTGTTTTCTACAAACGTCACATCGATCTCCTGTATTCTCCTCTGAGGACTGAGGATGGAGAACAAAAGTTTTTTCCGCAACAACAAAAAAAAAGAAATTCTAGACAGGGCAAGCCAAGGTATAAGCAAACTAAGCGACTGCGTAGCGTCTCAGGGTAACTACTCCTCTCACAAGAACAATTAATTAGTTGGGGATTTTTTGTGAGGATAATGATTTTGATATGATTGTAGTAACAAAAACACACAATTTCATGATCAGATTAAGCATTTTCCACATCAGTATATATTAATTCATATAAAAATGATTACTTACAGGTGAAAAAATAGCTTGAGACTAGATTAACACACAGACAAAGAAGGACCAGTGTAAATTTCTCAGAGGTAAACCTATATTTGGAGAACAGTCTTATAGTGATGGTAGTGCACTGGCTTCAGAGATGAAAACCCTTCCAGACATCCTGAAGCACTGATGACCTAATGTACTCTCTAACATCTCTGAAAATGAGATCTGAGTTCTAAACAAATCTTAGGGTAGCTCCGAGGATGCCCTGTGCTCTACCTGGGACTGTTGCATCTGCAGAACTGAGCTTTTCAAACCTCAGATTGATAAAGAACCACCTGAGATCTTACAGGGTAGATCAATGCACTGGACTGGCGGTGATTATTGTGAACAACAAAGTATGTTGTTAGATCTCTGGCACTGATGTCATTGGTGACTTTGTAAACAGAAAAGCTAAGAACATGTCTTAAAGATTGAGTGGAGTACCGAAGAAGAGAACCGTGTGCCATAACAAGGTCAAATGTGAGGATAAAGGTTTATGTCTTCAAATTCAGCTGTTGCATTTGGTTACATACATTTACCGACTTTTAATAGCTAATTATTCTACAACCTGGTTTTTGGGAACTTTTAATTTCTTTGCTTTGCTTAAGGTTATTTCTACAACTTGCTGCTGCAGCTTGAACCAAAGCGTATAAAACACTTTTACCGTTAATAAACTGCATAATACCTTATTTTATTGACACTAGATTATGCATAAAAATAAAAGACTGTAACCAGCACTGCCAGAGCTAAAATGGGTTCAAAATAGGTGCGTGAATGATCTGGTCATTGGACCATCGGTTGCAGCAATAGTTATTACTGGAAGATATAGAGGAGCTGAAAAATGTCATCATGTTTTGGGGCCAAAGGAGGCTCCTAAACCTTTTGGCAGAATGTGTTATGGTCAGTATTTTTTTTAATCTTTGGACATACTTGTAAAAGCTAAGTTTGGCAAAAAGGCAGCACTGAGCATCACCTAAGTATTACCACACTAACAGGGAAACACTGTGGCAGCCGCATCATTCTCTGTGGCTACTTTTCCCTTGATTGAAGCAGTATTTTTCTTCCACTGAATTCAGTTATGAAAAGCTCTAAATTCCACTAAATTATATACCTTTTGTACAGTAAGTCTAATAGAAAGCTGAAGATGAAAAGAGAACTTATTTTATTTTTCAACTCTAAATCCAAATACGTGTTACAATAATCAAAAGCATGGCTTCATCTGAAGAATATTATGGACAAGTTTATCCAAAGTTAAGAGTTAATTGTGACAACAGCAAAACCTGTGGGGTAACAACAGAAATTATTTGTTGGACTGTTGCAAGGCAGAGTGGACGACTATTATCAAACCAAGTTCAGAATACTGTTAGAATCCTACTAAATAAATGCTGAAATAATGAAGCAATATTTAGCTTTAGGGTGTATGCAGCAAGTTTGGTAAAGATACTTTAGGTTTTTTTTCCAATTTCTCCACACAGACTTGTTTGTTTTCAGGTAAACTGTACAGAATGTGCAACATACACGTTGCAAATGTCTTAAAAATATTTATTATATATCAGCTGTTTCCTTTCAAAAAATGAAGAAATTAACAGGGTTTCTTAGACAATGGGTTTGGAGCTGCGAGAAATCATTTCAGACGGGGAGATAGGCTGTAATCGTATCTGCAAAAAGATGTTAAGGGGTACTTTTTTTTTTTTAATCTCCTTATATATGCCCTGAAAAAATATGACACAAACTTCAGAGAATGGAAAAAGAATGAGCTCAGACTTTGTAACCTGGCAGACATAATCAAATCATTGTGCGAAGGGCTGAACCTGCATTAAAGGCCAGTCTATACATCATACTGTATATCTAATTTAAGACTGAGTGGACGGCTCTTTGAAGACAAAGTTTTGAAATCACATTCCACTTTCCCCTCCCAAACAGCAAATTATTTCTTCTCCCGCAGGACGTGTGATTTCGGACTCCGAGTTGGAGCAAATCATTTGCAGACTACTTCATGAGCAGCTTAATAATCTGAGTCAAGGGTTCTGGTATCTGAGCTGAAGTATAAACAACGTCCTCATCAATGGGCAATGTTAAGAAAAAAATCATGTTTTGTGCTGGGTTCCACCTCAACAGCATCTACAGATATTATGAGTCCAATAAGACAGCACCAAAGGGTCTATAGAAAAGTAAAGCACCATAATTAGGAACAGTTTGTAAATGTAGGAAAGAAAGGTACCATGTAATTACTCCCAGCACAATGAGGATTCTCTGCAGAGCATGCTTGCGTATTACTTATCTAACGTCACTGTGGGACCAGTCTTTGAGCCCATCAGATACAGTTTCTAAATACCCAGCCATTACATGTTTTCTTTAACTCTTCAAAACATCTTCCGCCCATACTTTAGCCACAATTACTAAAGGTTATCAAGGGGCATCTATCACCAAACTGTGACCTGAACAAACCCACCCTAATTTCCCCTCCAAAGGTGCCTCAGCGCCTGATTTCCTCCTCATTATAACCCTTACCCCATTTCAGGTTGTTTAAATTAGGAAAGTTTGCAGTCGTCTACCGAGAGCTGTGAGACAGATGATGGGAACGGAAAAGCAGATTGGAAAGATGCTGAATGTAGCTGGCACTTCTTATCTACCACATATTAGCAGCTAAGAAATGGTGTGTGCCATATTCCATTAGCCTGCTGCCGTCCCATCATCGCCTGCCATTCCCAGCAAAAACATGATCCAAATGCAGTCCAGATGTCTCAGCCATCAAGCCTTAATAACTCACTACCCCACATTAATCTTATCAAGTGTGTGATGGATTCCTGTCTGATAACAACTCAGAGGGCTTCAAAATATAAGTCCCTGCAGCTGACCTCACTCTTAAACGAGCCTCAAGCCTGATGATTAAATAAATGTAATTCTAATAAAATACTATTTTTGATTTACCCAAAGAAAACCTGTTCTGTTCTCTGTTGATGTGAATTTACTTCTTAGCCCTGTTTAATATTACTATTATATATATTTAGAAATGTTGGATTTTCAAACTGAAAGTGATAAATGAGTATTTCTTCATATTTTCCTTGAAATTTCCTTATCTACATCTAGAATTTTTTTCCACAA
The DNA here is from genome assembly GCA_034780135.1 of Jordanella pulchra. Classification (NCBI taxonomy): domain Eukaryota; kingdom Metazoa; phylum Chordata; class Actinopteri; order Cyprinodontiformes; family Cyprinodontidae; genus Jordanella; species Jordanella pulchra. Next base: position 12,311 of record JAUZNJ010046846.1, on the reverse strand, counting down.
AACTCACATATCACATCTCTATGATAAATGATGTCTGTATTTTCTTAAGACATGCATTTGCTTCTGCAGGCCATAACATGCACTCAGTTGTAAAAAAAAGAGACATGCTTGTTAATTAATAGTCACAATTTTAATTATCTATTTTTGTTGCGTTACTTGAACAATGAATATGTGCAGATTTACCACTAACAAATTAAAAGTTACCCCTTTAGATACTAAAAGTCAAAAACTCTAAGTAACCAACTGGGTTCTGTTAGATTTTATATCCACATGGAGCTAGGTAAGGTATCCGCACAGAATGAAGCCACAGGAGTAAAGAAGAGGAGCTGGGTGTAAACGATGAACCCAGCCTAAAACCACAAACTAAGTAGGTCTAGTTTCACATCATTATATTTACAACAACATATGAAAGTATTTCACACTGTTTTTATTCACATGAATTTGCTGATGTGAATAGAATTTAATTATGTTTCAAGATGTTCCAAAGTATAAATACACTGAACTTGTTTTTAGGGCCTTCAATCCAAAGAGTGTGTGTGTAGTTTCACCATTTTGATTTCTTATACGCTTTGCTTAGCCATTGACTTCACATTTGTAGGATATACTTCAAAACAAACCCTTTTACTCCTGTAAAAAAAAAACAACCAAATAAAAGTGTGTCTCAGAAATAACATTGTGCCTCGGGAGGACATTTATAGTAATGTGGATTTGTAAAAACATCTATAGTATTTTTACACTGACGTCAACTCTAATCCTTTCCCCAGTCAAACACAACAAGAACTGTAACTTTTTTTAAAGATATCCACTGTTTCATTTAGCAGATCAATTTCCAGTCATCATACGTGTTACTCTATTGTCTATCTGTCAAATTACTTTCATTTAAACATGATGACACAAAGGTCGATGTAAGAATTAAAACAAGGATTCTGAATCTCAAATGCAGAATCAACTGTTTCTGGTTTAGCGTCTTTCCTTGGAACAGGGGGGCCCTAAGTTTTAGATCACAATGGATAGTAATTGCCCTCCCTGACATATCTGGGGGACCAGTGTTATGTGGTTGGGGGAGTTGTTGTGTCTTGCCTTAAGTATGGTGGTGGGATCTTTTGTAAGGGCAGGATGGTGGGGGGGCGCTTTCATAAGAGTAGGGTGTGAAGATGGCTGCTTTCGTAAGGCCAGGGGTGGGGGGGGGATTGAACTTACAAAAACAGAACTCACCTCCAGCTCCCTCTCCCACGTTGGTGCTCGTTTTGGTCTTCATGCTCTCTTCCTCTGATATTCATCAGCTACTCACACTCACTATACTAAAGCTGCTCTATTATTTGATGCACTTTTATTTATATTTCTTAACACAAGCTGCTTTATCATCATACTTTTGTCTACTTCTCCTATCCCTCTATCTGCTCCACTTTTCTGATTATTTCATACTTTAGATAATCACAAACATTTTAGCTGTATTGAAGTTAGATTACAAATAAAGGTTAAAGAGGATAACTACAGTGAAGGCTCTATATGTTACTGATTTTATAGCTTTATAATAGTAGTAAAATTTAGAAAGCAAATATAATACAAAAAAAAACAATAGGTAACTAATGAAACATAGATCAGTAAAGTCAGACAGCAGATGGCTCCAAATGAAGGTTTTATTTTATTGGGGTTCATATTTTTTTTTAGCTCTGTTGTCTAACAAAAATGAAAGAAGTGTGTATTTGTTTTTTTTTTTGTACAGTGTCTATTCATCAGGTTTCAGTTCATGTTATAATCCACAAATAAAGCTTAATATAAACCACAGCAGACTCAAAATAAGTTTTAATGTCACCATTTTCAATGTTTTCTCAAGGTATTCATTCAGAGTGATTATTTCACATTTTGCTGTTCAAACTAGAAAGACTTGACAGCAACTTCCTTCTGGACATGACTGTTAGATATGTCGAGCCAATACTGATTTCCTCTCTTAGAGGACCCCGTCTTTAAATGTCAAACCTTAGACATGAGGTCCAAAGCCTCTTGCACTGTTTTCCCAAGCTGTCCATCCAGGATCAGTCTTCCTCTGAAGACAGGTGGGCTCCTTCATCGTAGACCTCTCTGTATGCAGCCATGGGGCCACCGTCGAGAGTGTAGCTCCCCATCGAGATCTTCAGTCCTTCAGATAGTTTCTGGGCAGCCAGTTTGGCCTGGAGCTCCTAAAAAATAACCCACCAAACAAAAAGACAGCTGACCTTAAAAAGGCTGGAAACAAAGAAGCAGCAGCAAAGCCAGTGATGTAAAAACCTTCAACTATGAATGATCCAATGTAAGCTAGTAAGAGCACACAGCAGTTTGGCCTTAGAGTTCATCCTCCGCTTGTCACAACCTGTGACTTGATGCTGCCCTCTAGAGGTGGAGGCAAAGAACTACAGCTCACTGAGCAACTATCATCAAATAACTTCCAACTTCCACTGTGATGTTGGGAACATAATGCTTTGAAAAAGTATTCACACTCTTTGTATTTATTTCTCTGATTTTGTGAAAAACCAACAGAAATGAGCAAATAATCATTAATTAGAAGCAAAAGAATGTAAAGTTTGCCTTTTATTTCTCGGCAGTGTCGGCTCCAAAGATTTTTCTCTGCAGGTATTAAAGGGGGGGGGGGATGCTATGAATCATCCGTTGTTCCTACTTTTTTAATGCACTAAAAAACCAGAGGTATGGTTACATCAGATCATCGTTATCCCCACATGATATTTCCAGGTAAAATTAAAGTTGAGAAACACACCATAAATATTATTATGGAGATAGATATAAAAATACTTTGAGAAACACAGGAATACAGGAAAGGTTTATTCAGACTTTATGTCTGACAGCGAGGAACAAAAAGCTCCTGTATTTTTTTTAATATAGTGTATGTAGACTTCTGTTATCAGACCCCGGGATCAGGGCTGTCAGACGCCGTGAGGCGATGCTCTGATTCTGATCTGTCTGCAGCAGCGGAGAGGCGGCTACACACTGGCGCAGGAATGATGCGTTTGATTGAGTAGCAAAAAAAACAAAAAAACTCTTTGACCAACAATCAGTTTAAGACCAATGATTGAAGTTTATTTAAAATGAAAGTTTTAACGGGCGCAGGGTTTGCAATTCCATAGAGATTTCCTCACATAATGCACAAAGTGGTAAATTTATTTAGAAACATCTTACTCAATAAACTTAAGTGCATCAGCCTCATTTCAGTATAATTTTGACAACTTTCAGTGTAACCCTGGATAGGGAGCCCAGGTGTCAGGCAAAGTTTACACGTCTGTGTAGCTTTGACAAATTTCCAGATAGCGGCCGACTAGTTAGGGATTAAGTTTGGGAAAGGTTTGAGGTAAAGTTCTAAAACAATATACCAAGCTTTGAACATCACACAGAGCCATGCTTAATCCATCATCTCAAACTGAAGACAGCATAGCATAATGCAAACCCTTGAGAAAAGCTTCTTTACCTACCCTGGCAGCATGAGTAATCTGGATCTGGCGATCTAGTAGTGCACTAAACTAAGCTCGTCTTTATTGTAAAATTTGGAAATTACTGAAAACAAAAACATTACAAGAACTTCCGAGTGTTGACAAAAACATTGCAGGGGACGACACAAAGCTTTGGAGGAAAGATGAGAGTAAACTTTAAATGTCTTCACAAATAGGACCCTGAATATATTGTGGAAAATTAACAACTTAGAAACCTATCCCTGCAATTAAACATAGGGGTGGCAGCTAATGCTGAACACAGAAGCTGGTCAGAGTGGACAAGATTGACAGAGCTTAAAATAGAGTAAATCTAGAGAACACATCTTAAAAGCAACATAAAACTAGAGAATAGCTTCCACCTCCAAAACACTTTGAGACACATGCTACAAGGCTTACAGCTGTGATCAGGGACGTGTCTCTACAGAGTTATCGCTCAAGGGGGCTGATGTTAAAAGTATGCAACTCTTTTCAGATGTAACAAACAAAACATTTTAAAATTCACACAGAAATTTTCCCCCACTTCCCATAAAAAAAAATTATTAATACAATAAACTGTTGGGTTTATGTTACAATATGTAGAAAAGGGGAATGAATACTTTTTTCAGGGGACACCACGTTTGACAATGCATCTAGATACAAGCCCTCCATCTCAAAACCCATTTTTAGACATAAGGGTAGTAATGTCCTGATACAACTTTTTCATTCCCCATGTGATACTGATATTGTAACCTTGTGTACTGACTGATACCAACATTAACCCGATATAACATAAAGAGGAATTATACATACATTTATTACTTATTTTTTTATGTGGAATATTACAAAAAGGCTTCAGCAAATTATTATTCTTCAAAGAAGAACATTCAACCCCAAAATGTATGAGAACAACTGAGCTGTTTATCATTAACCAGTGGGTTACATAACCTGTAAACAGAAGAGGAATATTTCTATCAGTGTGCTAACATCTGACATTTAAGGTGTCGGCCAATATATTCCAGTATTATCATTTTTTTGCTTATATCGGACCAGTTTGCGATATCTATATCAGCTTAGGACATCCCTAAACAGAAACCTAATCTGAGAAATTTTGTGTTGAGAATTTAGTCACTTAACTGTGCTAAAGTCAAAATACTGCAAAGAAAATGAAGGCAGCATCTAAACCAACCTGCTGTTTCTTTGTCTGTTCTCTGACGAGTGCAGCCGACTCATCCAAAGACAAAAGCTGTGCTGGACTGTGATGAAGAGGAGGGAGTTTGGCTGCAGTGATGTCATCCAGGTGTTTCCTGTCACGCTCCTTCCTGGCCTGAGCAGAGAGCGGGGACACAGTCCCAGAGAATTGCCCAGGAGAGAAAGATCCCAACGGAGAGCCATCATCTCTGTGGGGTAGTCTGAATGATACAGAGAAGAAGACGATAATTATTCGTTAATTTTAAAGGAGGATCAAATAACATGTGAAAATGATGCATGTGAAACAGTGAGCTCTTACTGATTTGGTTTAAATTTGTTTTTCTTAGTTGCTGGAGACACCTCTGTTTTTTCTAGAACAGTTATATAGTGGGGCTTTTTAGCTGGCTGCTTTTGGAGAAAGTAATTCCCTTTCGGTTCGCTGTTTAATTGTTCTCCACAGTCACCAGAACCTGCTTCAGATAGTGTAACTCTGTCCAAGGCTTGCACTAGTTCACTTTCTTTGGTCTCCTTTTTCTCTGCTGTGGAGACACGCTGGTCTTGCTGCTTGTCCATAGGGTTGTTGTTCTGTTTCTGTGCATCATCACCTGCAGGACCTTCATGTTCTTCGTCTCGGTGTGAAGCTTCTGGTGTGAAGGGTACAGCACGTTGTTGGTATGAGAAGGCTTGCTGATACTTGGACTGTAACTGGGCTCTGGTAGCAAACACTAAACTCTGTCTTCTTTCCTCTTCACCTCGCTGTGCAATGGCAAGGCGGACCTTCTCTGCAAACTCTTGGATCTTTTGTCCTTTGTCAGGTAGAGTCTGCAACAACCTCCTATATAACAAGAAATACTTGTTATTCTGCTTTATCTCAACCAATCACTCTATAAATGTGGATAAAATACAGATTTTTTTAAAAGATATGATGCCATCATTACATACTTAAGGATCTAATTTCTACATTTCTAAGTCCCTGCACCCAATAATGAAATATAAAACAGGGATCTAATTTATGGTAAAGCTTTCTTCAATGGATAGGCTTTAAATGTACAATCTTGAAAAGAATTAACAGGTGATGGATGGATGGATAGATAGATATAAGCAACTTTTTTTTCCTACTCTTATCAATATCTAGAATAAACTTAAATAAAAATTCTTATATAACTCGATCCAACGTTGTTACGAAGGTACTGTCGCTATTCCTACGTGTAAAAATCTTTGATGTTTGATTGTTCTCCTTTCTAACCTTTAGTATTAAGATTTGTTGTATAATAAAAAAAGCATTAGATATGAGCTCATTAATCCATATTTTACAGGGTTTATTACACAGCTAATTGAGTAAAGACAAAAGTTACAACTGTAGCGCGGGTGATTTTCAAATGTAACAATGTTTTCATGGCAGTGATTCAGTTTTTAAAACGAACCCCACATAGGTTCATATGTGAAGCCGCAGTCCGTTCAGTTGTACTTACTTGTTAGAAAGGATCTTCTCCTGTCGGAGCAATAGCTCCTGGAGCTCCTCTATGCTGTGGCTTCTCAGGTCTCCAACTTGTCCCTGCCGCTCTGTCCACGGTGAGGACATCACTGCTGTTAGCTACTGACAGCTATTCCCTAACATACCGGCTTAGGTTTTAAATCCTATTTCTACATGAAACAGATAACAAACAAGAAAATGTGTGAATGTAAAGTTTTGGGGTCTATAAAAAAATATCTGAGAAGCCTGAGAAGGAAGTTTCACTTCAATCCACTGACATATTTGAAAACAGGGTCCTCTGTCTTCTTCGTGTCAGGAAGTGAAGTGTTCTAGTCAGCTTTATCGCCCCCCACCGGTCAACACAGAAACATAGTCATTAAAAAAAGGAAGGAATAGGAAGCGTTTTACTGCCCCCTTCCGGCCAATGTTAGTTAGCAGCACCGAGGTTCCCCTTCCAATGTGACTATAACTTGGGGCAAAACTTGGGGTCTGTATCTTTTTTAGACCAATTCTTCAGTGACATTTATACTGAAGTAATTTGTAGTTATTTTACATTATGTTCTGTTACAGTAGTGTCCTTTAACTATTGTTTAAATTTGTTTTCCTAATTTTTAATTTTCCATAATGTTATAAAGAGCCTATATAAATGAGTTTATCTTTTTTCTGTTGTTAAAGTAAGATATTTTTCTTTGTTTGAAAATATGAACAATATAAATTAAATACAATCGGATTGTAGTACTCCCACAAAAAGTCTGATGAAAAATATTTAAACAAAAGCCATTTTTCTTTCCCCTTTGGATCTATATCTAAGCTAAACATAGTTTTCTCTCAGATATTTTTAGTTTCACTTAATGAATCTTAATATTACCTTTTATTTAATATTATCGCGGTTCAAATATAAAATAAATCAATAAATAGAAAAGTTCCCTGATTGTGTCAAAATGTACCTCACACTATCTTAAATACTATCTATTTGAAAAAAAAGTTTAGAAAAAACTTTCTCTCCTCTTTAATCCAATTGTGGGTTATTGACCAAATGATCAATAACAGTCTGACAAGATTTTCCATTAATGTAAGCCTTTATTGATCTATTATTTAAAGTAAATTCTCTGTACAGATTATAGAGATTTGGGTAGGTTTAACATGCAGAGAAAAACACCCACAGCAATATAGTAAAAAACAAGAAGTATTTCTTGAATGTGAAACTTACTGAGAAGTTCAGATTTATATGGATCCATACAAACTGCTAATTCTGATCTTCACCCCATCCTTTCTCCAGTATACCCTCTAAACTTAAAGCCTAATCCACTGTGTTCAGTTTCAGCTAGTATGAATTATAATCTCACGCAGCAGAAAAGACTAATGTTGTTTACATTTGTTGAAATATTGTTTAGCACATTTACTTGGTCATAGTCATAAATGTAACTAGTTACGTTCTACCCTGGTGCTAGGTAATTAATATGGTTGCGATCTGTCGGCCCAACTAGAGGAAGAACAGTGCATATTAGATAATAAGAGAGAAGGAGTATCATCATTAATAAATGAGGAAAGAATTGTGGAAACGTTGAAAAAGAGGATTCTTTGATAAGATAAAACAAACAGAAGGAAAATTATGAACTGGAAAAAGGAGCAGAAAAGATTAAAGATTAATAACAAGACTTACATTTGGACATCAAGATTTAGACATAAAGGGCTTATTCTAGAATTGTGATGCAAAAATGTGGCTGCATGTTGGAGTAGCTCTGCTAGCTTAACTCTGATTTTTTTTAAGAGAACTTCAGTTCCTCTGTTTTTGGATCACAGTTTAATTTTTCAGATGTTTTTTACTTCTATTGTTGAATTCTCTGAAACTGGAGGGATTTTATTGATATTTTTGTCTTTTTTGGGGACTTGTTATGACGTGTAACCACAGTAACCATTGCAAGTTGATCTTTTTTTACACACATTCACATGTGAAGGCAAAATAAAATAAAGTACAAACAGACAGAGTCCTGTCACCTGCAGATATTATCAGATGACTTTGCAGTCGTTGGCTGCATCAAAGACGGACAAGATGCTGAGTACAGCTGGTGAACAGCTTTGTGGCATGGTGTGGAAATAATCATCTGATCCTGAATGTCAGCAAAACAAGGGAGATGACTGAGGATTTCAGAAGAAACAGGAACAAGTTGAATCCTGTTAACATAATGGGAGAAGATGTGGAGGTGGTGGAGGAGTATAAATAACTGGAGATACAACTGTGAAGCCGTCTACAAGAAGGGAAAGTGCAGACTGTACTTCATAAGGAAGCTTAGGTCCTTCAGTGTTTGCAAAAAGATGTTACTTACAAGTTGTTTGTGGAGAGTGTGATCTCTTTCTCTGTCATCTGATGGGGTAACAGCATTACAGCAAATGACTTAAAAAAGCTGAACAAATAAAGGAGAATTATGCATAAAATGAAGAAGATTATGAACAACAGATCAGAAAATTTTTAAACAACAATAAAGTGTCTTCAGTATGAGGCCTCAACAGATCAGGTGCAAGACAGACAGATACAGAAGAAACTTCCTGCCTACAGCTATCAACACCTTCAATAACTAGTTAAGAGAAAACAAAAATATATGAGAACATTTAATTTCCCTTTGGGATAAGGTATTTTTGAACCGAATTGAATTAATTCTACAATTTTAAAACTGTATTGGTTTGTACTTGTATATTCAATCAAATATTCAATCATCCATTCATAAACACATTCACACGAGGACATATTCCAAGTTCTGTTTTTGATTATAATTTTTGGTATATTATTTACATATTGCAAAATACATAAATCTTATATACCCTTTGTGCCTAACATACATTTAAATATATTTAATGATTAGAAATCCAATTGCAAATAATAGAGCTCTAAATTATGCATGGTACTATAAAGTGGAAAATGAATAGGTCTCAGTTTTTGAAAATTATTCAAAATAAAACTCTGTAAGTATAGCAGGCATGTCAGTTTAATACACTTCACATGTAAAGGCAAAAATAAAATAATGTACAACCTGTTTCATTCAGAAGCGACGTGTTTAGAGAGTCCACCTCTGATTTATTGCACTCATAAATACAGCTTCTTTCTGCAGGCCTAAGAGGTATTTTAGACAGCAGCAACAATAAAAACCAAAAAACACCTCAGATCAAAGTCTGAAGCATTTTTAGGTAACAAACATTTATCTTAAGCACACAGAGCTTTGTTGAGACTTTCCTTTACCCAGGCACTTATGGTTCTCCCTATGGGGAACCCTGAGGTATTTCAAGGCCTTCCGTGGGACTTTCATGGAACACCTACCAAGGGAGGCGTCTGCGGGGGGGGGCTTTAGTGGACTCCTTTTGATGTAGAGGAGAGAACACTTTGTTTATTTCTATATCCAACCCTATCTCTAAGGGAGTGCCCAACCACCCTGTAGAGAAAGCTCCCCTTGTATTCAGGATGACATTTCTTTAGTCATGACTTAGATTTCATGACCATATAGGTGAGGGGAGGAGCATAGAACGTGAACAGGACCTCCTGCACTTGAGGCAGGAGCTTTGCCCTGACCTAAGAACTGTGGACTCAGACTTTGAGGATCTGATCTTCATCCTAGCCACCTCTCACTCGGATGCAAACCATCACAGAGCGTGCTTCAGGTCCTAGTAGCAAAGAGCCAGCAAACAACATCATCTAAAAGAGGAGACAAACTACACTGGTCCCTAAACCAGATCTCTTGCTTGCTCCGAGAAATCCTTTCCATGAAATTTATGAACAGGACCGGTGAGAGAAAGCAAACCTCCTAGTTTCCAACATGCACCGGGACCAGGTCCGACTTAATGCTGACAAATTTGATCGGGCCCCTGCTCGGCTTGTATGACAAGGTGGCCCCTAGTAAAAGGTCATTGGTAAAATACCTCCGACACCATACTCTTAGAGCGCCCTCCCCTACAGGGTTCCATGAAGAACGTAGATTTTTCACCAGGACCACAAACCACATATATGACTGAATGGGCAAACCCCGATGAGCCCATGAGCACCCTACAGAGGCTGTAGAGCTGATTCAGTGTTATTCATACACCTCCTGAAGTAAAGATTTGATAATCAGCTAGACTCTCCTCTCCAGCAAAGGAATTCCTCCAGGAGGCTGAGAAGTGTGACCCCCGTGTAGTTTCTTGTGAAGGTCAATCACTGCTCCAGTCTGCCAGAACAGACTATGATGATGGAAATATAAAAAAAAAAAGAAAAAAGAGAACCAAACTATTTTTGCTTATCACAACTAGACTATTGACAGTCAGGGTCACGGGGGGCTCGGGCCTGTCTCCAGAAGTCTAAGGGCAAAAGGCGAGTTAAGGTCACCAGTCCACTCATATATACAGTAAGAGTAATGTAGAGACAACAATAAACTTAATAGTGATGGACTCTGGGAGGAAGCCACCCATAAGTGCACGGAGAGAAGATCCAGAAAGACCCTAAGCCAAAGATCGAACTCATACGATTGCCTTACTGCAGGGCAAAATAGTGCTACACCACCATGCAGTCCTCTGTTTTGTCTTGACATTGTCAAGATGTCAAAGTTGTTTTCCCAGTCAAAGCAAGGGGAGGGGGTGATCCTTTTCAAACAGTGGGTGGAGCTTTACCACACAGTGCAACTATTTCATGTATTTTGTTCACAACTGAAACATGTCTATTTAACAACACAAGGATGTTTCGTGACGGAATCATGATCATGGAAGTAAGACAAAAACACAACACCTATTTTTACAAGATGAAACACGCCTCTCCACGCATTTTTTTCAGTGTGGGGACCTGGGGAAATAATTGCAAAGCACTCTACCCCTGATATGAACACTTCAAAAAAAGCAATAACAATAAAAAAAATAAAATTCAAAGAACCTTAAAAAAAAGCAATTAATTCTAAAACAGGCAGGTGCAAACTTTTGGATTTGGTAAAGTTAAAACAGCAGATCATTCACAAAACAATTTATAATCTACTATCAAATGTATTCAGGAAATATTCAGAAAGAGAGGGTGTTACTTGGTACACGCTAAGAGGAAATAATGAAAAGCATGAACGTGTAACGCTGTGGAATAACTGTGTGACCTTAAACGGAGTACAAACAAAAAACATCTTTATAAAACAAAAAAAAACCTAAATACTTATTTAAAAAAATAAGCATTTAAGGAATAACATGATCTATGAATCCATGGCTTGTTGATTTATTAAATTAAAACATATTTCAGTATGTGTGTCAGCAAAATAAAGGAAATTCTTGGAAAATCAGTTAAAGAGTATTCACTTTCACCCCAGGCCACAATGGTTCATTTTAGACCAAAGGATATCAAGACAATTATGTATCATTTTGTTTCACAAGTATCCACTTTACATGTTTGTAACACATACAAAAAAAAGCAAAAAACATGTTTTTTGTGATAAAATGCAATCCTGTTTAGGGCTATTAGTGTCTAGATGTTGTGTGAGGAGTGAAACTAGTTTGAAGTTTTCCAGCCTTACAGCCTCAGATTTTTCCACCGCTGCATTTCCTGTCCGGATGTTTTCCAGCCACTGAGTCAAACCATTTCTTATTTAGCTCAGCAGACAATGGCCAACACTTTAACCGACAAGCCACAGCTGTGTCCTTTTCAAGCAGTGTCAAGGGTCATAATATATAGAAATATATATACAGATTTTTCTTTTTTGATTACAAAGTTTAAAAAATCTCACATTACTCATGTTAAACATGCTTATTATGTTTTTACAAATGCAACAGCAATTTGTTTATTATGCAGCTCTATTTTCTAAATGTGAAAAGACACTGGTATGTTTAGCACTTTAATACTCCCCATACCCAAACACGCTAATCAGTTCTCAGAATAACACGAATTAGCAAACATGCAAGTTGTTCAGGATTTTCATAATTTTCTTCAGTGGGGGAGGGCTGGAGTACATTATTTCAAATGTTACTGTACTTGTGAATTAAAGTTATCTTTACTCTGATGTTTTATTCGAATTATTCGACTTAAACATGTTTTAATAAAGCACATTTATAAGAATATCAACAACAATTAATTCAGAATCAGAAGAATCAGAAAGCCTTTATTGTCATCATATTCTACAACGAATACAATGAGATTTTTGGGACTTCCATTTCAGCTACCGTGAAATAAAAATAAAATATAAATATATTAGAAGGAGAAA
>JAUZNJ010046835.1:0-31885 GCA_034780135.1 Jordanella pulchra | reverse complement strand
TATATATATATATATATATATATATGGCAGTATAATGTTCCAGAACATGTCAAATAATTAATTCAGATTTTTAGTGATTGCTGTAGAACCAACATTTCATTGGAATTTTAATCCTGAAATGTTGGTGGTCATGAAGGCCCCACTAACATTTATGTTTGTGTTTCAGTGATGGAAGCTTTGAAGAAGAAACACAAAGAGGAGCTGGAGCGAGAGGTGGAGAAGGTCCGGAGGCTGAGCAGCAGAAAGTTAGACCCTCAGACTCTGCAAGCCCAACAGCAGTAAGACATTTTCTTTTAGCCTGCTAATTAGAGGGAAGCACACTTTGCTTCCCTGATGGAACTCTAGTTACGTTAAATGGCATTTCTTCATAACTACATCATCATTATTAATGTATCTGCTTCTGTTCTCTAAGTTGTGATGGGAAATAATGTGACCGCCTCTGTCCTGCTTTTAAGTGGGCGCTGGTTGACCACAACAATTTCTGTGTGAAGTAAAGCTGAACTTGCAGAAAGCATAACTGTCCCTCCTTGTTAAAGCAAATCCGTTAGTAAAGCAGCCACTGGGCTCTGTTAGGCTCCCAAGGAATGTGGAAGAATTTAGTCATGGATAAGATTTTCCGAGCAGTCTTCAAGATGCCCTTTCACTTAGATGTCTCGGTAGTGGTTCCTGAAATGTGGGGCTTATCTGTTTTAACTGCTGTGCGGTTTTTTTTTTTACTTTGCATGCTCTTCCTCTTTTTGTGGGTATAGATTGCAAGATGCAAAGATGTTTAGTATTTACTACAGGAAATGCTTTATGGACAGAAATAAAGAAACACAGTTCCTGAAGCAGATGATTCCTTTCCCCTAATTGATTTAGTGGAACCAGAACACAGGATGTTGGATCCTATTTGAAAAGAATTTCTTATTTCATTGGATCAGTTTTAGTAGTGAATAAAAGGTGTTGTATGACATATTTCTCTATTCTGTGCAGGGCTGAAACTCAAGCCTTGCAGAAAGAGCTGGCTGATCTCTCTGAGCACTATTCCCAAAAGTGTCTGGAGCTCAACAGAGCTGAGCAGAGAAACGCTGAGAGAGAAAGGGAAGTGGGTCAGAAAGAGAGAGACATGGAGCAGCTGAGGAAAGAGAACCTGGTGAGTTAGCAGCTGATTGGAAAAAAGTTCAGCAAAGGTGAAACTAAAAGGTTTTCTTTTCTTTCTAATTGCATCTGCAACACTGAAACGGCGAGAAGGGTGAGAGGCACTGTGTCACAAATGTTTTCACATCCCTTATTAATTAAAAAGGGATAGATAAACACAAAGTAGTTTATGGCTGTGTAATTAAAGGCATTTCATTTTCAGATTATTTTCCGAATTCATCCCCTTTACTCTGATTCTCTAAACAAGATCAAGTTAAACCTATGACCTTTAGGGGTCACCTTAATAATAATGAGTCCATCTGTATGTAATGTAAGGTGATCTCAGCATCGATGAACACCTTAATGAAGACCAAGGAGCACAGAGGGCAGCTCATGGATGGAGTTATGAAGAAGCAGGGTTAGGTTATAAAACATCATCCTTACAGAGAACTGCTCGACTCATCATAACAGAGGAGTGTGGTCTCTGGTGTCCACGTAAACTGATAGACCGGTCCAGGAGAAGCCCACGGTGTCTCTAGAGAGTTTGGAGAATTTAACAACAGGAGAGATATATTTAACTGACTGCTTGTCCTATGGAGCTAAATATGAAGCAAACTTTATAGGCTGAAAGCAGACTTGGGGCGGAAGATAATATACCAGCATAAGGCCGACTCTAACTGCCCACAGATAAGATTTTTTATTCTTATTATTGTTTGGTTTATGGGAGTTTGTCAAAAAGACAGGTGATGGTAGTTCAATGTCAGTAAAAATTGGATTATAGTAATTAAAAAAATGGAATACTAGTATCACACAGTCAGTTGTTTTCTTAATATTTTGCTGCATCTGTCAGAATAAAAATTAGGATGTTATTATAAAGAACCTTCCAATTCAGAGCGATGCACTACTTTGTGTTTGTCTTTGAGATTAAATCCTAATGAATTCCGTTAAAGTTTGTGGTGGTAAAATATATACAAACATTCAAGTGTATGAATATGTTTTTAAGTCACAGTAATCTGCAGTTCAATCCTAAACTTAAAAAAATGTGAAAATGATTTCAAGGACTGTGATATAAGAAGTATTTGATTTGATCATTTTGTTCTTCAGGAATTAAAGGCCCGTTTGACGGATGAAATGAGCCGAACAAGATCGAGCTTCACGAATAAAAGCTCAGAGGACAACAAAGACAAGATGTCCTGCGAACTAGAGGTACTGTTGTTTGTGATACTGAAACCAGATGGAGTTTATTTTCTGCGCATCCTCCTTACTGCCAGCTAAGCTCTTCATGTGGTCTGAAAGTGTGTTAGCAACCACTCGCATCAAAACTAACCTGCATCTGTTGGTTTTGTTTTCTTTGTAAGAGGAGCAGCAAACCAAGTGTAAATGTCAGAGATGCTTTCTGTGTGGATTGCTTTACTATCTCCATTACATTTCTTAATGACATAATTAAGAAATGTAATTATGTCATTAATTGAAAATTAATGACATAATTACATTTGTCATTACATTACATTTGTCATATGTCATTACATTTTAATGACATTGTTGATTGATTGAAAATATGAAGAAAAAAAAAAAGCTTAATAATTTGGTATTTGATGAGCAGCTTAACACTAGCTGTAACAGTATACATACTGAGTTACATTTTATTTGAATTTTGGGTTTTGGTTTCTTTTTAAAAGAATAAGCATGGTGGCATCAACCAACATCGCAGTCAGTCTACCTATCTACATTATGATGCATGCTAGAAGTGCAGCATGATGCTCCCGCCACCGTGCTTGACAGTTAGTATATTGTCTGCTTTGGTTTGGAACACCTTGACCTCATGAAAGAACTTAGTTTCATTGTGGCCAAAGCATAAAAACCTCAGCGACAAGTTTGTCTTGGAAGACGTTAGTTTTTAATCTTGTTCTCTATCTTGGTCAGTCTGTGTTGATGTTTACTTTATTTTAGGTTGGACAGTGACTCTGGCGTTCCAACATCGGGGATTTTGTTTTGTTTTACTCTGGTTTTTTCTGAAATCTTCTAACCGATTTTGTTTCTTTGGAGGGGGAGAGATTGAGCCAGATGGATGAAAATGGGACATAGAGATTACGAGCAAACGCAGGATAACAATGGCGCCCTAGCTAAACTATGTTGGAAATTAGTGAACTTAAAGCAGCATGTCTTCTACTTACTAAGAGACAGTTATCTAAATATTAGAAAAGGCTGGGGCTGAAAGAATTATTTGTGATTAATTGATTATTAAAAGTGTTGTTAACTGATTTAGTAACTGATCAATCATGATATACAAACTTTAAAAAATGCAACTTGCTTAAAAGAATTGCCCACTCAAATTACTTGTATAAATAATCCATTTAAGATGTCTCTGTAATGATGCTCTATCGAGATTCCTCAGGAGATGTGGCTAAAGCAAAGTCATTGAAAAAAAAATTACCAGATTATTAATCTGTAAATCCCAAAATTCTAATGTAAGCATTGAATTATTTGATTTTTTTTGTACGTTTTTGCCATTTATAATTAATTTAACATGGGCATTATTAATTTTTCTGGGTTTAAAATGTTTTAATGAGAAATGCTATTTTACTAAAATAATCTGTTTTTAGATTGCTTCTTTAAAATAATTTATTGCTGCAGCCCTATTGTAGGCATATTTATGCATTTAAGATTCCATGTTTAAGTTTGATCCAAAGACGTGGAACAACATGCTGGATAGTAGGCAGAGTTTGAAAGTTTGACCTGGACTCCTGAATACATACCTTTTGTCACTGTGGACAAATAAGTCAATATTTTAATATTTTTCTTTCCTGTTCTATGGACATTATTGCCATTTAGTTATAATAATCAGACAATAAATTGGCAGAGAAAGGAGGGAAGGAGATGAGCAGGAAGGCAGATAATGGAGCCCTGAACAGCTGGATGGTGGATCCTTATCCCTTCTATTTAAGGACATAATTGTGAAACTCTGGTCTTAGCGTTTCCTGATTATCATAGGATTATACCAGGGACGTTCATCAACATCCAACTCGATTTCCTTTCCACTGAGATGAATGTTTGGCAAACAAACTTTGGACATAGTTGTGTTCATCAGCAAAGTGATGATTCCAAAAACACCTAAACCTCGACTCTGATGGAAAATGATTTTCTACACATGAAAGCCAAGTCAATGCCAGGAAAACTAGACAACTTCAGATCTATACCAGGACATTGTTTGTGGCTATAAAAAGCATGTGATTCTGCTGCAACATGAAGAGGAACATTTATCCAAATATCAGTTCTCCCTTTTTTATCTGTAAATTGCACGATCAAATTCACCCCAAAAAAGCTTTCGAATGAATTAAAGCACTCTTGATGATTGGTGTATTCTGGCCTGTGACCACAGCTGTTGATGTCTGCATAGTTTCTGATTGCTGTCTGCGGTTATGTTTTTGTAAAACCTGAAAACAACTTTGTTTTTTGTTTTTTTTCTCTCCCAGGTTCTCCTCAGAATGAAAGATAACGAGATAGAGTATCTGCACAAGGAGATCAGCTGCCTTAGGAATGAGCTACAATTTCTAACCATGGTACTTCACTGTGATTTCTGTCACAAATACCGTTTGTTTTGTCTTGATGTTGGAGGATATTGCAAAATGTCAAACTGGATGTCTTAAACACAGTCCTTGAGCGGGAGAGGTAGCCTGTAATTTGCCAAGCACACTTCTGTTGTGTCTGAGATGTAGTGTTACCCTGTTATAGCCTTAGGGCTTTCTCTGTTGGTGGTGTTGTGAAGCTGTTTTTCTCTTCGCTTGTTGTTCTACAGGAAAAGCAGCTGGCCTGTGAGCGGTACGCAGAGATGCACGGAGAGCTGAACGGGATGAAAGGTCGTACAGAGCGGGAGATTCAGAGTCTGAAAGAGCACTTGAGGCTGGCCATGGCTGCTCTGCAAGAGGGACAAAAGCTGGGGAACAGCCTGGACCACTGACCAGCTGCTGCTCCTAAGGCTGTGGCACGGCTTGGAGCTGAACCATAATGCAATCAGAGGATGCTTCGGTGTCTCTTTAGAGATTTAGAAAACCAGGTGTCATTTTTATTATTTCAGGCTTTTCTTTGTCCCCAGAGATTTGTTCTCCAGGCTGCTGATGACTGGATTTTACAGGACCTTATCAGCTTTATCAGAACTGTAACGTCTCTTTCCACCACATTTGCCAAGAATTTGTCGGTTTCAATACACTGGGCCTCATGTTGTATGTTCATGTGCACATTTCACTTTCTGTTTTGCATTTTGAAAGTTCAAGCTTGTATCGACTCGCATTTGGTCCTAAAACTGGAATATCCACATTTTTTCCTTTTTCACCGGTCCTTGCCGATGGTTTATACTGTCTCAGCTTTAGCTTTAAAGAGTTTCTGTTGTGTCTTCCCCAATGTACAGCTTGTTGACTTTGTCAAAGTGGCACACTTTCTTCAGAAATGGGAGCTTTGTGTTTTGATTTTTATTCTGTCTGTAAACATTTATTTTTAATTATGAGTCTTGAAAATTCATTGGGATTCTGACATGACAAAGCAGCACTATTTCTAATTCCTCACAGACTTGATGGGGAAATCGGATCTGATAAACAAATTCATACTTCTCTGGTTTGTCATTGACTGTAAATGCTGTTGGATGATTGTTTCCCCACATAAGGTCCATGTATTGTTAAGCCATTGAGGAAAATCCCCAAGCTTCTTGATTTCAAGGATCATTTATGGGCATATTATACTATGTGCCACCACCACAACAAGGGGCCGGTGTTGCATTAATGAGCCATTTTAAAAATATATATTTTTCTTATTGAAAAGAACGATTGTGAAAAGAGTAACTACCTACTTTTTGGACGCATTTTCATATTTAAAGCCTCTAGAGTCTTTGTAAATTATGCTCATTTTTGCAATCAATAAAGCTACTTCACTAGAAACGTCTTTGAACTGTTTGAGCTTTCCCACATTTTATCTCTTTACAACCCGAACATTTATTACATATTGGGATTATTTTTGACAGACTGGCAAAGAACTGTAATGATTATGATGTGGAAGGAAAAAAATATTGTTTATAAACAAGAATTATGCTTGTTCATTCAACCTCCTTTCATCTTATTCTACTAAATTGATTTAATTTTAGGATTAATTCTGTTTTGTGAAGGCCTTAGGGCTTTGTTGATGAATGTTATTGAGTTATAGCATCATGAAAGTATGGCAAACAAGTTCAGATAAAGATGTAGAGAAGCTTGTTTCTCAATATCCCAAATCTTGAACATCTCTGAGAACCTAAATGACAGGATGAGCAGAAAAAGCATGCATCAGACAAATGGTCAAGATCAGAGTGCGGCATGCAGGTGGCGCAGTGGTTAGCACACACGACCCATATACAGAGCCCTTAGTCCTCAACGCGGGCAACCCAGGTTCAAATCCGACTTGTGGTCCTTTCCCTCATTTCTCTCCCCCTCTCTCATACCCCCATTCCTGTCAGCCTACTGTCTGAAAAAACTTTAAATAAAAAGCATCACAGCGCTCCGTAACTGGGAGCAAACAATTTAAAGCGTTTTTTAAGGTTTGCCACAAACCGGAAAATGTGCTGCAACTTGTATAGGACCCAAAATAAATTTAAGACTGCATATAGAAACTCAACTTTTAAGAAGCTAACACTTTCTATTTAGTGTTTCTATTTATTCTAAAGGACACATCTGTAATGAAATGTGGCAGCATCATGCTGTGAGTTTACTTTTTCAAATATAAAAAAGGCAAATTCATTCTTAAATACCATTTTATTTATTGAACAACAATAAAACAAAAAAAGAGATATCTGGAAATTCGAAGGAACTAGGTTTTTTTCTGTGGGCTAATTTTATTGCAGTTTTCTCTCTTTAACGTTCAGTTTAATTGTGTTTGCAGACATTTGATTCTTTACAGCTCTTTCCAGGTCCTACCACAGTATTTCTTTTAAGCTGATTTCTAAACTTTAACAAGGTCATTACAACTTCTTACTTCTGTCTGCTGATCACACCCTTTTAAGCTTTTTTAATGATTGGATAAAGCTTTTTACCTTTTGGACAGATGCCTCCGTGTTAAGTGGGGAAAAGTTTGATGGGTGAATTCATGCTTACTCAATGACTGCTAGTTGACCAGGTCTTCAGGCTGCAAACGAGTCCCAATCATCACCTCTCCACCACCATGCTTGTGCTTTTTACAGGAGAATATTAATTTTTATTATGGTGTAACATTTCTACTTAGATTAGATGAGTTTTATTGATCTCACAGCGGAGAAATTCACAACTTCTACTACTTCACTCTCATCGGTCCAATGGACACCATAGCCAAAAGTCTTGTACTGTAATTATTTGCAGATTTTCAAATATAAAAGCTAATTTAATTGTTCAATTGTATTAATCATACTGAATAATACGTTTTTACCTGGAGATTTGCTGCTTTGGTTTTTGCTTTGGACTTATGGTGATACCTACTCCTGTTGTAACAGTTGTTCATGCTGAGAAAATTTGCCTGCTTTAGTGGACGTTTTATTTGTGTAGTATGTAAAGTTTTTATAAATACCTTTAACAAGAAAACCTTTTTCTATTCCGACAGTCGTCAAGCCACGTCTTGTAATGAACAATTTCTACCACTAGGGGGCGGCTGAAGTAAATTTTCTCCTTTTTTTAACCCGTGAAACCGGAAACGCTTTAACCAACATCAGCAACCGTCATGGCTTCCACGGCTGCTGCCCGTACGGCAGCTGGTGCTGCTAAAGTGGTCAAACCGATTCTTAGTCGGGACTTGGACGAGGCTAAACGCAGAGTTCGGGAGCTGTACCGAGCCTGGTACCGTGAGGTGCCGAATACAGGTATGTGGGTCCGCTGTAGAGGGTGTTAAAAGCAGCGGCTGCAGCGTCAAGGTCGTGTCTGTGGAGGTTCAGATTATCTGTAACTCTATAGGAACTTTCAAGTTTTCGGGACCTGGTTTTCTCCAAACCTTAGAGAAATTTCGGTAGTTTGAAAATTTAAATTTTGATCGATTACATTAACTGCATGCAGAAACTATAAGGTATGTAATTATGATAGGCCGATACCAAATAGTTCAAAAGTGCCAAGTGGAAGCTAAGTTTTAATGGTCTTTACTATCAAGAATCAAAATTGAACCATCGTTCTTTGATTTCCTTACACACTATTATATAATGAGTATATTGCTCTTTAAAATGACACAGCTGCACCTGTTATGTCAAAGTCTCAGAAGTAAATGGAAAAAACTGCATCATGAACCCACAGCAGAAAAGTTAGGGTAAGAAGTTTGAACATCTCTAAGACCAATGTTCAGACCACGATATGAAAATAGAAGAGTCTGACAAAACTGCTAATACATTAGTTTATGCTCAGGTTATATAAATAACAAGATGAATTGATCAGGATGGACATACAGGAGACCCTTTGTAACTCAGGACAACCATTTTACATCTGTAAAAGTAAAACAAAAATGGTGTTTTTAAAGTTTGCCTCTGGCTTTGTAGAGAATATAGCAAAAACAGACGATGTTTTCAGCTGACTTTCTGAAGGATGTTTGGCAGAAACGTGGTGGTGGCGGCAGTATCATGCTCTGGTGATGCTTTTCTTCAGCTTGGGCAGGGAAGATATGTTGTTTTTTATTTAACCATATCATTAAATTACAGGCTGGTAAAGTGCCTGGTAATGTTTTCTTTAACATTCACTGGGGGGGCGGGCTTACAACTGTGAGTAGAGTCTTTTTGGTTTATAAAGTCAAAATTAAATAAATTCTCAAGGATCATTGAACATATATGATAATAAATTAGTAATACCAGGGTGACTATTTTTTTTTGAAAATTTGTTGCTAAATAATTTTTTTTCTTTCACAAAAGTCTGTAAAGGCTGTCATTCCCTTATTAAAACCTGGCGGGGGTGTCTGTCTGTCTCTGCAGTGGCAATGTTCCAGCTGGACATCACAACACGCCAAGGCAGAGATAAAGTGAGAGAGATGTTTGACAAAAACAAACACGTCACCGACCCCCGTGTGATCGACATGCTGGTCATTAAGGTAAAAGAGAACCCATCACTGATCTGATGTACCGCTGGGCTAAAAGAGTTGGTGGACCCTCCATATATTTTGTCCCCCTGTGTATTGACTTATGTGTCGTTCACACTGCAGGGTAAAATGGAATTGCAAGAAACAATCCACGTCTGGAAGCAGAAGACCCACGTGATGCGTTATTTCCACGAGACGGAAGAACCTCGAGGGACCGACTTCCTGTCTAAATTCTACAGAGGCCATGACCCATGAACTGTGTAGCTGACCTCCAACCCATCTTTGATCGTTTCCAGTGTGAAAGATGTTCCCCTTTATTGTAAATACACACTTTAACTCTAACATGCTTACACTCGTCTTTTCTTTCTGCCTTGATGACGTTCGTTTTAAGATCCAGTTGGACAAAATATCCACCGTCTTCTGCTTTTATCTCTTGCGCTTAAAACAACTTCCTTTTTGTGTCTAATTTTGTTGGATTTTTTTTTCTAACCTACAAAAAATATATTTTGGTCCAAAAACATACATATCAATACTTGGATAAGTGTTGATAAGGTCGTACTGTAATTCAAACTAGTCTTTCATTCAGTACAGCTCATTTAAATTGGCTGGATTCTTTGTCACAGAGCCTGTTTGTAGGCATGATGTGAAAATGTTTAATAGGTCTGAGATCAGAGTTATTTGGGATGTTTAAAACCAGTATTGATGCTTTTAGAGATGACTGTCTTTGCTGGATAGCTGGCCCTTTGTGCTTTTGTTTAGGATTCTTCTCATAAATGTAGCCGAATAGTGCAGCCCTCTTATCAGGAAGTGTTTCTGGAGGAGACATCTTTCCTGTCCATGTCAGCTGAACTTAAGTCTTCTTTCCCAGTAGTACTATGTCCATTCAACCTTTGTGTCTGAAGTTTATCTGAAAAACCAGATAAACTGGAACAGTGATGAATCTGATGTGTTCGAAATGTCAACGGGTCTTCACAGTTAATGAGCTGTGATCATAGGACACAATTTAATAAAAAAAAAATATTTTATTCATCCCAAATGGAAATCAAATGTTCTAGAAACTCATTTTTGTTTTCTCTTAGACAGTGGATGTAGGTGTTGATAACTGTAGGCGGGGATGGGGTGGTGGGATCTTCTGTAGCGGTCTGTCTTGCACTGGATCTGAAGATAATGGAGGAAGAGATCACACGCTCCACGACAGAATTATAGGAGATCCATAGCATTGTGCTGCAAACACCGAAGGACCTAAGCTTCCTTAGGAAGTACAGTCTGCTCTGTCCCTTCTTGTAGAGGGCTTCACATTTGTGTCTCCAGTCTAGTTTGTTGTCCAGGTGAATACCAATATATTTATACACCACCACCTCTCCCAGGATGTTAACTGGATCGAATTTGTTCCCGTTTCTTTTGAAATCTACAATCATCTCCCTTGTTTTGCTGACATTCAGGATCAGATGATTGTTTCCACACCATGCCACAAAGATGTTCACCAGCTCTCTCTACTCAGCATCTTCTCCAATACAGTCAGCGGCTTCATCTTCATGTCAGCAATTCACGTTACTAAATTGGATCTAAACCATTCATATCAATATTCACTAGAACCAACACACATTTGCTATGTTTTTATTAAGACTCCTGTAGTGCATGCAGATACAGTACCATACGAAAATGTGGCGACAGTCTTTTGTCTGCCAAAAATAATTGCGAAATCCCTGAAACAAGTGCAGGCAGAGGTGATTTAGTCACAGCAACAGGACCTCCAGGAAGGCATTTTTTTTTCTACTGATGTGGTTACTGACAGAAGGAAGCGATCAAAACACCATCTTCTGCAGAGAAAATGAGATGGAAGAGGTTGGTTAAGATCTTACAGAATCAGACTGAGAAGAAAATAAAAAGATTATCCAATAAATTGTTATTATTATAGGT
The DNA here is from genome assembly GCA_034780135.1 of Jordanella pulchra. NCBI lineage: Eukaryota > Metazoa > Chordata > Actinopteri > Cyprinodontiformes > Cyprinodontidae > Jordanella > Jordanella pulchra. Next base: position 20,812 of record JAUZNJ010046835.1, on the reverse strand, counting down.
TTATGATACCCGATGAGCCCCTCAGTCGTCGTCATCGTCGTCCTCCGGGACAAATATATCGTGCTCCTCCAGCAGCGCCGCGAAGCTCTTGCTGATCTGAGTCCCCACATACAAGAAGGGGATCACTACCAGAGCGATCCGCATGAGGCCGAAGGGGGTCTGCTCCCCGGTGCCACACGTCCCCACCATAAAAACACCTTCATTAGTTTATGGCAGCTCTGAGAAAGACCTAAACATAGACCAATTTCTGCCTCCTCGGACACTGTTTTCTCCTCTTTCCTCATAACCGTTTTTTTAATGGCACGCCATGTTTTTAAGCACAAACACCGCTCTCACCTTCTTGGGTTTTGGCAGAATGGCGCCGCTTGATGAGCACACGGCTGTCCGGCTCGGTGTCACGGTCCTCCCACACATGGCGGAGGAGTTTAGTGAGGAGAGGGGGCTGTTTCTGACAGCTGACAGTTTCAGCAGGCGCCCGAGGACAGCCGAGGCCATGTTCACAGTGGATGCGGCAGCAATGCGGAAAAAAAGCAAGGTTCGACAGGCGTTCCTCGGGTAGCAACTCTGCCACCTGGCGTCGATTATCTAAAACTGCAACCTTCTTCTTTTTTCTTCTTGTTATTTAATGGCAGAGTTGCAACCGTGACTTTTAGGTGCACACTGCCACCTACCGTATCGGAGTATGTAATATGCATCGTCCGTTGTGTTTACCTATCTTTTACATAATATTAATAACAACGAACAAACAAAAAACTAAAACCCATTATATATTCCTAAAATAATGTATCGCTGCTTCCTGATTCTTCAATACTGTCTCGGTTCATTCCTATTAAATCTTATAAGATTCCACTCCCTTCCTGTCTTGTATTTTGTTTTATTCTCATCCTTTCCTTAAATAAGTTCTATGATTTCTGTTACTTTACATTCTAGACTTTTATCTGGTTTACCTTTTCCTAATATGACCAATGTGCTGTTTTACCCAGTATGATCCAGTTTTAATCTAGTCATGATGCTCTCATCTCTTTGGTTATTTCTAATTTCAACCTTGGCATTAACAGATGTTCGTACACTTTAATATAGAATGTAGAACATTTGCGGCGTGTTATCAGTCATGCCTCCTCTTTCAAAAAAAAGAAAAAAGTTCAGGACTTCTTTTCTGTCTCATATTAAATATTTACTATTTTCAGCAATCTTCAGGCACTAAATAGTGTCAATATCCCCAGAAAACCTTTTTAATTTCTACTATACAATTTATCATTCATTCATCATCCCTTCTATTTACCTACCAGGGCTAGACAATATTACTCCTACAGACTAAAAATGGTTTGAGTAGCTGCTTCTGGGGCTCTATTTAATGTTTTGACTTCTTATCCTAACAGGCTAATAAATCATTTATTCATCTGTAAGATAATGACAGTTAATGCTAGTTTTTCTTTGTTTGTTTTTGTATTATTATCTAAAGAAACAGTTAAAACCTATAAATTATTTCTCATATTTTAGCCAAACAAAAAGGTGAACTTTTTTAGTTTTAAAGAAGTTTGGTAAAATTTTTAAGCTTAACTTTTAAAAATAGCTTGTTTCCCAGTTGTTCAGTTTTTACTGAGTAGATTTTCAGTTTATTTCTGAATGGTATATAAAAATTTGTATTAAAACAGTTTTTTTTGTTTATAACAGTTGATCAAAACTAGCTGTAAGTAAACTTCCACACCACTTTTGTTCAGAAAACCCTTTTTCTAAGCAACACATCAAACACCTTAGATACTCACACACAGTACTTTGAATGAACAGAAGCTGAAGCTCTTTCTGTCCCTCCTGGCTTTCCATACAAAGGAACAAACAAGAAGCTTAATTGTAGGTACAGGTAGCACTTTACTTCCAGTTGCATTGTGTAAAATCCCAGCTTATTCCAGCATGTAATAAAACATTACCCAATCATACAATCCTTAAAAAAAACTAATTAAAAAGCATAAAAGAAAATAAATCCATTATGTTATTAAATATTCACAGACTCATTCTAATATAACTTGGTGTTGAGGAGAAGGCAGATGATGAAAATAGGTTACTGGTTGACATGAACACACTTCAATGCATTTTAATGTCTTAGCAGCGATAAAATTCTGTTTCAGCTGCAGAATAAACTAACTATGGTTTAAATAAATAAATAATAAAAAAGGAAAATAAGTTAATTAAGACTTCTGACAACAATAAACAAAATAAACGAACATGATAACTTTTTTTTACACAGAAAGATTTCACTGAAAAATAAAACGTCTCAGTGGAGCCGACAGCATGTAAACAGCTTTAGATGAATGGTGACTCTTTAGTGCAGACGTGATTAGAACTGTTGTCCATTTCACCCACAGCGTCCCAGTTCTGTGGCATGATGCGGGCTCGTGGTACCGGTGCTCATCACTAAACAAAACGTCGTCATTTATTACTCGGCGTTTAACAGAAGCGTCAACAAAAACTCCTCTTATGGGAACGTTACCTGACGTTTGAAGGCGAGACGCCTGAAGAACGAGTTCATCTCCAGCGTGCTGAGCTCACCAGCTCTGTGGGGTTTCTCGTCTCCCTCCAGCGGGACCATTCGTCCTCTCCTGATGGCCACTCTGAGGCTGGTGCTCTCCACTATCCGAGTGCTGGGCTCTGAGTCAGTCGTAGGCCGGGAGGATACGGTGATGTACGTGGCGTCTTTCAGCTGCTCCAGGTAACTCACTGTCACAAAGAGAGTAACTGATACATCATAATGCAAACACATTCATCCCACCTTTAATTTTAATGTGTTTTATGAAGAACAGGAATAAATTCAAACCAGCTGAGATTATATTTAAAAAAAAGCATCCCCCCCCAGCTCTAAGTATAGTGTGTTCTGGATTTTCTGCAATTTTTTGAATGTTTTTAGCAAACATAGCCTTACGGATGCTGTATTTCTGTCCTTCACGCTCTCCTTACCTAGTTTGTCACTTCCATACGTGTTTTAGAGCCTTCTCTGTTACAGTGCTCCTGATTCAAACGATTGAATGACCTCATCAGCGACCGTCAAATGCTGCAGAAGCTAATCTGTTAATCATTTATTCATATAAGTCTGACGTGTGGAAGCAAGGAGACGCCTAAAACATGCAGAGCAGTGAGCCCTGAGAACCAGATGGATGCAGTTTCGCCTATTAATAATCTTAAATTATGTTTTATTTAGAAGAGTAACATGAAATGGCGTTAAAAAATCCCCAACATATTTTTAATTCACTTAAAAACAAAACAAAAGAACACATTGTTTTTATTCAATTTTTAAAAATCATCCTCTACTTTTTCTTGGTTTGTCACTTGAAACCCACAGCAGCGTTTAACTGTAACCTGAAAGAGTGTAATTTAAAGTAGAGAAAGGAGGTACTTTGGTGCATCTTACATGCGGATGTGACTGTCGTGTCGGTTGTGCTGCTGAGCTGCAGCAGAACCGAAGGATGAGCAGGATGCATCAGGAAGAGCTTTCTGATGAGCGGCGCTGCTGCGGCGACACCCGGCGCCATCTGTACACGGATTGGAAAAGCTCAGGTCAGATACCGTCTTTCTCACCCCTGAGTTAGCAGTTTTACTCTCAACTACAGAATCACCGTTGTCTTGGCAACGCTCCCCTGTATTTTGATTGGCTCGCTGGCCCAGAACAAGAAAGCTGATTGGCCGGTTGAGGTTAATATGGTGGATGGTTCCAAAACCAGACGAGGACACACAAAGTCGGCCTTCCAGAGGAGGCTGCCGTTTGACCCGCTGATAATCAGAGCCTAAAAGAAGAGAAGCAGCGAAAACTGACCCATTTAAGTCAGAATATAAATACCAAATGAAAAATAGGAAAGGTTTCACATTAGAAGAGTTTAGAAATGAGAAAAATGAGCATTTACTGTCATGGTGCCGTTCGCCGAGTGCTGAACAAAAAGGTCCAGAATGCCATCGTTGTTAAAGTGACCTAAAGCTGGTTGACTGTGGGGGAAAAATTAATGATTTAGATAAACGTTCCCTTTTATTTGCTCAATGCTAAAGCAATATAGCTCACCGATATCACAGATTAAACTATGAGCTGCACCTGTGAATCGGCGCTGAGCTGAACGTCCACTCTTTGTGCAAATCCTGCTGTCTGAGCACAGAGAGGATGCTGGATCCATAAACCAACACCCAGTTGCTTCTGGTCCTGTTCAGGTTGGATGCTGGGTCCAGACTGTAGCGGTTGTTTCCAAAACCAGCCACTAGAGGGAGCAGGAATTCCACACGCTCCGAACCTCTGAAAGGAAAAAAACAAAGAGGGACAACCGTGTCTTCTTCTATGCTCTGACTGAAATAACCATAGAAGAATGGGATCATTTTGTATTTTTTAAACTTTTTGGTTGATTTGGTCATTTGTTTATATTAATTATCTTCCTGAAAGACTAAATGACGACCGATTTTCACCCCTATGGCTGAGCTCACCAGATTTCTCCCTTATGTTTCAAAGAGCTATTAATACATAGCACATTAATAAGCTATATAATGACTTTGGAAGAGAAACAGGCCGAGGGCATCCCACAAAAGTTCGAATGTTTACACTTCCTGAACCAATATTTGATATATAAAATGATCAACCAGCTGTCGTTTCTCAGATGCTGCTCTTCGCCGCAGCTCTCTGCGAACTTTAAATATTTATTCTAACCTCTATTTACATTCTGATCACTTCTGTCATGTTATATCTGCTCCCCAGTGAAAACAGGTAGTTAGAAGTTCACAGAATATCTGATAAATGAAATAAAACTCCTGATAAGTTAAATAAAATGATCAATAATCTGATTTTTCTTCATTTAAATATATAATGAGTTAATTTGTTTTTGCGCATTTTTAATCAAGAGAACCAGTAGATGTGGGCGTACCTGTAGATGCGAATAAAAGAGGAGAAATTGGTTTTCTTCAGGTTCTCCCAGCTGGCGTCCTTCCTCCTAACAGGAAGAGTTTTGGGCAGTTTGCCCAAAGCACGAAGGCAGATGTCTTGTAAGGAGATGGCCTGGATGTTACCTGAAGACGCATCCAGTAATGAACCAGAAAAATATGGTTTGTATCATGAAAAGAAGAACCCTATCTACTTCTTCTTCTCCTCCAGAGAGATGTTTGACATATTCTGCCTGTCTGCCTCACCGAGTCCAAACAGGATGTAAAAGGCTCCAAGCTGCGTCTCGTGCAGCAAAGGACCAATTAGCTTTCCTTGTCCCGTCAGGTTGAAGGGGACAGGACGTCCAATTTTCTTTCCCGTCAGTCCAGAGATCAAAGTCAGAGACAAATCCAAAGTCTACAAAAATGAATATAAAAGAGAAATTATATTAATATTTAGAAGATAGTAAAATCTGGATTAGGATTCTGCCTCATTTAGTTGTGTAATTTAGGTTTGGATATGACAGACTGAAACATGTTTTATGGGAGCGTATCTTAACCTCGTCGGCAGGCAGCGTCGCTACAAGCAGGTCTGGAACCGAGTCGTCCTGGATGTCAGGGAGTAACACTGCCTGGGATTCAATGTTCCTAAGGACGACCAACCACAGCTTCTTCCCTGCAGAGACAAAGGAGGCTTCTTCATGATTCAAATTTGAATTCAGTATCTCTGAGTGAGCATTTGGAAGATTCTACCATCAGACATAAAAATAAATAATCAAATGCAAACAGAAGCAGATCATTAAGGGGATTTGTTGCTGCCTCAAAACTTCAAAGTAATTTTTTTCCTTCAATCAGCAAAACAAAATTTGTTTGTTGCTGCAAATGATTCACTGTTGGATATTTTAGAATAAATACTTCCAATTTTTTATATATATATTAAAGAAAAGCTGTTTTATTTTCATTCTTGGGTTCTGAAATCAAGAAAATTGTCCAACATTTAAAACATTTTCTTTCCAATTTTAAAGGTGTGGATGTCAAAACAAGCAGTTTACAACCTAAACACACAAAAAACTGCTCCTTTAACTATGACTAACAACACTTTTAACTCTGCATTTAATTCTTATCTCCTCCTGCTCTGACCTGTGGTGCCGTTTACAGCCATGATGATAGATTTTCCGATAATGATGCAAACGGGCGACGACTGCGCGTCGCGCTGCAGCCCGCACTGGATGTACATCACGGACTCATTCATGATTTTCCTCCATAGCACCCGACCGCTGACGGCGCAGACCGCCACCGCGCTGTAAACTGGAAGGACAAAAATCAGGCCATTAAAAATGAAACACGGACAACAGCTCTAAGTCCAGTGTCTTGCTGAGCTGTCCATTATTACTTTTTTAAGGTGTGTTTTATTTGGATTGTATGTGATAAGACCAGAAAGTGTAAAAACGGAAATAGCTGCAGTTTTCCATAAACCACACAGACTCTAACAGATAAAACATTGATGCTGATTTATTTAACTGTTTATGGTCAGATTACTGGTCAGGTCTATATATGCTAATATTGTCCACAGTTACTTCCCTTATAAGAAATGAAACTGGGACAGCTGTTTTATAGCAAATTAATAATTAAAGTTACATTTTTGTTTTTGCTGTTTTGTTATATTTAAACGTCCACAGAAGATTTGAGAATTGAGTTGAATTTACCAAAGTTTGAATTATTTATAAAGTTGCCTTAGATAAATTTTACAAGAGATCTTTAAGTGATACTAAGGAACATAGTAAACATTTGTTTATATGACTTAAGTCAACTATATTTACTGTTTCCACTAATCTAGGATGTTTAATTGTAACAAAAGTGTGTTGATTTCCTTTAATGAGACCCATTGGAGCAACTGAACTAAACTGTTATAATTTTTTATAAGCATCTGTTAAATTTAACTTCACAGCATTAATTTATAAAAACCTATTTCTACAATGCATGATTGTGTGATCCTAATGTTTCTCTTTAATCATCCTGTTAATAGTAAATGAAAGTAAATAATAAATATTGCATTTAATAAACTAAGTTTGAAACCAGTTGACATAACTTGGTTGAGTAAATTCAACACGCCACTTTTTAGAGTGTATGGAACAGAAAAAACATGGAGGAAGGTTCACTAGTCAGACTAGATCCTAATGTCCATGGAGGAAATCATGGAGCGCATCCACCCGAGCACACAGGTCCTACACTGAAACATGGTGGAGGCAGCCTCATGCTGTGGGATGGGAAAACTGATGACACATTTTTATTTCCTAGATGTACAGAATTTGTAGTCACAGTCCCTGAATGACCCGCCCCGCACGTCTAATTGCGAAAAGTGGTTCTACTAAGTACTGACCCAGTGAGATGGATGTGGGCAAGATTTTCCCTCCTTAAGTTGCCAAAACTAGTTAACTGTTAGTTGCAACCTGAAATAAATCCCTTTAATTAATCTGGAGCAGTAAATCGTTTCCCAAGGCAATTAAAAGCTGCTGGTAAACGGCATGCACCTTTCCACAGAGCCTACCTTTGCTCCTTTGTGTTGCATGTGTGCCGTTGGTCCATTCAGTAACACCCAGAAGCACATCGTCCACTGAATCACCGTCAACATCCCATAAAGCCAGGGCAGGTGGAGTGACACCTGAACCGAAACCAAATCAAGAAGAAGAGAAAAGATGAACCTGTTTCTTGGAAATCTACAAGCTGCTTTAGTTGAAGTTTTGTTTTTCGTGCCAGAAAACCAGGCTGTGTAACAACCTGTGACTGAATGTAAAAAGGAGACACCAGTGTCTAGACAGCAGGTCTTCTCACTAAGCCTTTAATTCTACTTTAGCTACTTCCTCTGATTTATAAAGCAGCTAATGAGTATTTATGTCTTTTATGTGATCTCAGTAAACTGCACTTGTCACACTTTGTTGATCTCTACCTCCTGCATCTCCCAGCGCTCTTTCCCACTGCAGCTTCTTTTCCAGCTCTGCCTTCTGGCAGGGAAGCAGAAACGCACACAGCAGCAAAATCAAAGTGGAACAAGCGAGCGGCACCAAGAAAAATGCACTTCGGATGGCATTTTTCACTCTCTTCCTCTTCTCCTCTGCCTCAGAGCTGTGGGCCCCCAGCCCAGCGGCACCAGACGTCGCAGCTCCCCCTCCGTCCTCTCTTATTCCTGAGTCCCTGTGGCTCCAGTACTGGCTGCCCTTCAGGTTGCCTACGCCCTTTCTGGCCAGCTGGTCTGTCCACTCGTCATCCTCCTCCTCTTCCTCCTCCTCGTCCTGCACCTCATCTGTGGCGCCAACGTGTCGTCCAGATCTCCCCCCGCGCAGCTTCGACGATCCCGAGCTCAGGCAGCTGTCCCTGCCCAGACCGTTTCTTGGGTAGTTGAGCACGAGGTCGTCCTCTTCGCTCTCGTCGTCGCTGTCTGCTTGGGTGAGAGGGTCGTACTCCCCAAGGTCAGAGCCCTTCTTCCCTGCAGGGACAAAGGAGAATCTGGTTGGGATAAACTGTATTTATGTTATAGTCTGGATGAGGTATAACTAGAGATATGTTGCTATGGTGACACTTCATAATTGGCTCTCTTCACATTTTAGAAAGGCGGAGAAAAGCGCAACAAATATTCCTCTCACAGTCGCTACTGCAGTTAAACACATAAATATATAAGAAAGCGGCTTTGCCAGACCCACTGTGGGCCCTAATGCCCACTTTTCTTGTACCTCAGGAAGTTTCCTTTTTCCATTTTTATATAATCTATTCAACATACGAGATGATCAAACCTTGGGATACTGTTTTGTGACCTAATCCTGTTTTAAACATGTCCCTGGTCATCATGATCCTGTTTATTTACTCGTTTTCTCCGAATCGCCTCTGAAGCCTCATTCTGCCAGCTGCATTTATACTGAGTATAAGTTCAGCACAAAAACACTAATTATCTCTTCATCAGGAGACTACTGATGGCAGCTTTTACAAAATAAAGGGAGTTAAATACAAATACACACAACACTATTTTTAAAACTCTATTATTTCCCCTCCTGACAGAAGAAAAGCTGGAATTGAAATAAGCACCTTGAAGTATTTATAGAAACTCTGCTTTGGTCCAGTCTGCAGATAAGTGCCTCCACGTAAGGCCATTTATGAATTCATTTGTGTTGTCCCACCAAACTGCCTTCATCATACAAAACGGAGTTACTTATTAATGTAAATGTTTATTCATTTTAATTTTAGGTCAGCTAAATTTTATTAGATCTGTCTGACATAAAACTATTTCATTTATTATGATCCAGGATTACAATACAACCCTGCAATCATAATAATAGAGTTATAATACCTTAAGAAAATATAATAATATAATATTTTTTCCCTGGTAATAATTGTTTGTTTGTAATCGGTGATCTAAAATGCCTTTTTTCCTGGGTAGAAGAAAAAAATGCCTTATTTCCTTTTCCATCGCACTGAAACTGGAGGTTTTGCGTTGGATAAATATTGGCCTACATTAGCTTGCTGTTAGCGTAAACGGAGGGCTGCATTCATAAAATATTCGCCATATGTAAAACCGTCACACATCATAACATTATGTTAATGAAACAGGGATCATTATTTTTGTTAAGGAAAACAATAAATGAACTACACGTTCACTGGGACAAGGAGAAAAGATGATATCGGATCATTTTACAGTGTTAGCATTAGCGATCATTTCTATCCATCTTATCTATAATGAATAATAACAATCGCGCATCTCACCGGGAAGCTTCAGGGCACGGGAAAGAGCTGCAGCCATTACTTCTCTCTGTGAGACAGATATGAAAACGGCAAACGGCACCGACGCAATTATCTACCTCTATCCGATTGCATTCTGGGACTTTGAGTTTTTTTTCCACCCAGCATCGCTCGCGAGCCGCCAGTGGATCACTGTGAAGAAGGAAGTAAGCTCGGTCTTTGTTCGGAAATGGTTTCACTATGGTATTATTCAAGTCAAACAACTATTAAATGACATAGGTCATCTCTATAGCTGTAATGAAATTCTCAGTATGTACAAGGTTGTTGTGACACCAAGAGAATACAGCGTTTTATTTAATGCTATTCCATCTGGTTTACTCTCATCTATTCCTCCCCAAACCTCAAACACTCTGCTGTTGGGAAGCTATGCTTTTCAACTCAATTTAAAGATGTTCCAAAGCTATAGCTTTGTATAAAACTCGTGGGTGTCCAGATACCGTGATCCTACTTTGCAGAATAAGCAATAGAAAAAATTGAGCTCGCCACCACTTCCACATCCGGGAGCCTTTCAAAATAAAACACCCTTCTCACCCACATCCGAGAAGCCTTTCAAAATAAAACATTTTACATTTTCATAACTCAAATTTTGTGAGTGTGTGTATGCATGGTTGTACGTCCTTGTGTGTCTATGCGTTGCCCTGCGACAGACTGGCGTCCTGTCCTGGGTGTACCCCACCTTACGCCCATAGTCTGCCGGAGATAGACACCGGCCCAACCGCGACTCTGACGGATGAAGCGGGAGAAGATGGATGGATGGATAACTCAAATTTTCACCCTGACATTTTTTGGTCCAAAAAATCGGGTTTCATTCCCATCCTGTGTTTTGTTTTGGAACACACATGCTAACTAATCTGCCCTTTTCCACTTAAGCTTTTTCTTACTAATAAAGTCAAAGAAGTCTCTTTCAAATTAATTCATAAATTTCACCAAACACTTCTTCAGAAATACAAAGCTGTCCCTTCTTTACTCTTTATCCAGAAACTTCATTTCATCTTTTTTGGAAATGTGCATACTCACAGAACTTGAAGGACATTGCGGCTCTCTGATATCTAATCAGATTCAAGCAGGTTTCGATCTCTTCTAGGAAAATGTTTTGTTTGGTATCACAGATTCCATGGCAAAATTTCCATTTTAACCTAATATTCTTTCTTGCCAAATTTCATATCCATAAGAGTGAAGTAATGCAGAAGAACCCTTTATAATAGATGTTAAATTGTATCTTGCCTCAGTCTTTGACTCAAAAAACAAAAAGGCCATGAAAACAAATAAAATTTTTAGTAAATAGGATTTGTTTCACTCACATCTGTTTATTTTCTTTTTCTTTTCCTTAGTTGTTTTTGTCAAAGCCTATTTAGAGGCATATTTTTCCTTGACTTGTCTTTTGTGTTCCTGGTGTTGTTTTTAGTCTTATTCATATTTTCTCTATCTTAAAAATGCATCCCTTTTACTATTTAGAAAGTTCTAAAAGTAAAATAAATAATGGCAGTTGACATATATGTACAAAACCTAGCAAAACTACTGCAATCTAATCAATCTCACTAACATCTCAAGAAAAAATAAATGATCCCATTCCAATGAGAAAGAACAGGGAAGTTGGGTAAGATGAGCCAATAGGGAAGCTGAACGCACTTATCAGTGACTGTTCCAGAACCAAAAACCAACAGGAAAATAAAGGAGCACATCTATCTGTCTGTCTGTCGTATATAGAGATACATATATACTCATATATAAAATTGTTGCTGTGTTTTTTGTAAACATACTAATTTAAAAGTCAGTTGTATGTGATGTTATCACTGCTGCCACCTTCTGGTGTAGAAGAGAAAAACAAAAAAAACACTTGTATTAAACCAAAAACAGTTTCATGTGATCTCTTGTTAGAGTCCAATAGGCCTCTTCCCTCGTTTTTACAGGTTATCAATAATCTGCAAGGATTTGATAAACTCTGTCTAAGAACTAATGAAGCACTACAAACAATAAAATTATGATTATTTGCATCAGCACGTCTGATTTACGAATGTTTTATTTTAGAAAACTTGAAACACGGACTGTCTAATTTGGATCCAAGCGCAGCGCCCAAGAACCCCAAAATGTTCCCTAGGTGTACGTCCACAAACAAACTTAAAGGAAGACAGGTTGTATATCATCCTGTTTCTCTACAATTTCGAGTTTTGCTTCTGTTTTGGTTCTTTTCAGTAGATTTGTTTGCAGTAATCTTTTTTATTGCATTATATAAATATTTGAATTAAATATCCCAATAGTATCCTTTTAAAACGGAACAAATATACACGTTTAACACTTTTCCTTAAAACACTAAGTACGAGCTGATATATTATTAAAACGGAACAAATATACACGTTTAACACTTTTCCTTAAAACACTAAGTACGAGCTGATATATTATCTTAACCTGTGAAAGATCAGCAAAGAGCTGCACTTTTGCAGCACGATAGCCGTCAAAGTTTTAATATTGATTTGCCACATTTTTAGGGAGCGGGGAAGGTCCTGGTCTTGCGAGGCATCTCGCAAAGTAGGCAAGTCACCTCAGCAAGCAGACCTATGCCCTTTCAAAAATTCCTCTCGTATTATGAACGAGGATACGGGCGTCACCCCGCATCGTTATTTTCCTTACTCATCAGTTTAAGGCATGACCAATCGATCGACGATTACCACCTCTAGACATCTTGCATTTGCCTTTTCGGTCAGGGTTCCGAAAGGAAGCATAGCAGCTGACGATTGATTCCATTTGTAATATTATTTTTCGAAAAAGGAAACAATAGTATTTCGAATAAATGTATTTCAGTATGCATAAATCAGTAAAGTTTGTTAAAGTTTGTATGTTTATCAAGCTATAAGCGCAAAGCCTTATGGGTAATCCCACTTGTTAAAACCAACTCAAAACTGGTCATCTAATTGTAAGAGGGCTGTTTTTATCCGTCAAAATTAAATTATTCTTAATTTCCAAAAAATTGAAGTAATTGATATTTCAGGTTTAAACAAACGAAATCTAGTCCACCAAGAATCATTTTGTCCCTTTTGGTCTAAAGCGGTGTCCATATTTAGTGAAAAAGCTTGCTGAGACGCGCATGCGCACTGACAATAGTGAGGAAGAAAATGGCAGACGTATCTCTGGATGAAGTTATTCGGCGGCGCGGTATTAACCTCAAACCGCCGACTAAACGGTGCGTAGACTGTAGCTAAGTTGTAAATTATTTTAGAGAAAAATCTCTGAAGCCTTTTGTCAAAGTTTTGAATGAAAAACAACGAAATAGAGCTGCTGCTTTCTAATTGTTACGTGTGGTAGAATGCTAAGCGGCTACGGCTAAGTAGCTACCGCTAGCAAGAGGCCCTTTTAGAAATGAAGCCTTTCAATTTGAAATTGCATCCTAGCGAATATAACAAAATTATCTTGGTGGCTGCATTAAAAACACACGCTTTACTCTAAGAAAGACGCTTTGTGTTTTTTGTAGCTCCCCCTTCCGTTTAGCTCCGCAAATGTTGGTTCTTTATGTTTCATCCAGTTTGTGCTGTAATGAAATGTGGTTGCTAGGGGCGCTTCATGAAGTTTTAAAAGGCTACTTTCACATGAAACAGCTTCTAGGTTAAAACTGAAGTACAATTTGTAAAGCTCAGAGAATGGCGTTCTCAAAACCCACTATTTTATAAGGCCACCGCTCCGATTGGACTTTACAGGCGCTAAATTAGAGGATGAAGTTAATCAAGTAATCAAGAATCTTTGTCATTATAGATTCATTATATACCAGGAATCTCGGCTCAGTACATGTATATACATTAAACATACAAAAATAGATAAATACACTCTAATGCGTTGAATTGGACATTAAATATCAAATGAAGTGAGTAAAAAAAACATAATTTAAAACTTTGGAGCGGAGGCTTTTGTCCTTACCATGTTGTCTAAATTAAACAGTTTTTGATGGATAGGTGAAGGAATTGCTTGAAAACAATTTCACATTTTTTAAAGCAATTCCTTCATCTATTCATACATACATATTTTGATTACAAATGAGTTCATTTCCATAAATCCACCACACCATTTTTATTTTCATTAGTTTATTACTTCATCATCTGGTTTTATTTTCTCTTCAAAGCTGCATAAAATCAATAAAGCTTCTAATTACCATCTTATTGCTGAGCATGCAGTGACAATTTCTGCTATATTTAAATCACATAGCCTATTTTTTCCTTTTTTTCCCCATCATCTAATTGTTTGAAACATCTTTTCTGTTCTTCGGCATTGTATGCATAAAAAAAAAATAAACATCTAATATTGACATTGGCTGCAAAGAGTCCCTTCTTTTGGCAGGATATATTTTTGAGATTCAGTGTTGTGGAGCTGCATGCCAAATCCATCTATCTCTTGATCAATCAGTCCATCAATTTGTTTTTCTCCCAGGCCACGCTTTCATTTATGATTCATCTATCTGTCCCTCACAATCCACAATTGATTCCTCCGTCTCTTACAGCTGACCAGTATATTGAATCAGTGTCACCATCATCTTGACCACAAAGGAATGATTGGGCACAGTATTTCTTGAGAAAAAAATTCTTTAGTGGCTGAGATGCTTAAAGCTTACAAGAAGTATGTCTTACTGTGTTCATTCAGTCATTGTTTAAAGGAATAAACAAATAAAATGTCTGATTAATCCATCACAGTTGCATATCTATCTGTCTCTCCTCTTTCGCTCCTCTCAGCTGTTTTTAAGACGCATGTCGAATCAAATCCATCTGTCTAGCCAACCATCCATCAATTTGTTCATCTGTCAATCTTTCATTTCATCTTTCTTTCATCAATCCACCCAGAAGTCTGGAAGCCTGAGTTTGGAACGGTTTGGTATTTTTGCATGTCAGAATTAAATTAGCCAAATCTTTGTTTCTTTCAGGCCCATATTTGGACGTGTTGGAGTGGGGGACGGTAAAAGTTTTGATGCCAGGCAAAAAATTGGGGTCAGTGATGCAAGACAACGCCTGGGAGGAGGAACAGGTGCACCCCGGTCTAAAATGATGAGGTTACAGGTTGAAGGATGAACACCATTAAACATTTTTCCATCTCTTCTCAGGTTTTCCAGTTAAGGATGCCAGAGAGAAGCTGGTTCAGAAAGATGCTCGGTTCAAAATCCGTGGCAGGGCAGGAGCTGTACAGGACGCTCGGCAGATGATCAACTCACGCAAACAGGGGCAGAGTCAGTTAGGCAACCCTGCACAGATTACACTAAAGGCAGCTATAACACAACAACTGCAAAGCAAAACAGCCGTGCCACAGATACAAATACAAACCAACAGTAATCTTGCCAGCCCAAATGCTCGGCTTTTTACCACTAATGTTCAAGGACTGAATGCCAGAGTCACGACAACACCACAGCTGAGCAATAATGTTCGGGTAATGGATGCTCGTGATAGGCTGAGCCTTAAGAGGAGCATTGGAGGAACACAGACACAAGCAGCTGCAGAGCCACCTCTAAAAATAACAAAAACCATCCAGGTGAGCGTGCAAAATGCTTGTCTTGCTTTCATGAATTGTGAAGTAAAGGAACAAGCTCTAATAAAAAGGACTGACTCACTTTGCAGCAACGTCCAGCTGGTACCTTTGGTGGAGTTCGTGCAATGACGCAGGTAGATCTGTTTTCATCTTGTTTGTTTAACAACATATGATCAATTTTATCTGTGGTGCTCAGTAACACTGTAAAATCTGCTGTTCTGTTTCTCCCAGCCTGCCTTAAAAGACCTTGACAGCATCCCCAGCAAACAAATAAAGATCACAACTGCCAACAATATGCTACAATCCAGAGTAAGAGGATCTTATAAATCCTTCAAATCATTTTTGTTATTTAAACTATAGCTATATACCTAAATATTTCTTTAAATGCTTTATACAGACTGGCCAAGCAGCCTCCATGTTCTCCATGACAGCCCCGATCACCAAGGTGGTTAAAAATGATGCCTACACTGCCCCACGGGCTCCCGTTCCTGTGGCGTCCACCAGGCCGACCAACAGCGCAGCTGCTGCCCGGTCCTCTGCTGCAGCTTTGCATCCGGTTTCCAGGACTCTACAGCAGAGCTCAGCAGAAACCAGCACTGCAACACCTCCTCCTCCTCAGGTGCGTCTATAAATGACTCTGTTCTTTCTTACTTTTTCATCCTCTTCTGGATCATCTTCACCTTAAAAATGTTGTGAAGACTGTTAGTGATAATGATACATTTTATTTATGGGTGCCTCTTAAGAAAGTCAAGGTCACCTTAGAAAACATAACAAATCATTCAGAGACACGAGTAAAAAGAGTCTGCACAGGTTGGGATCTGCTCATCCTACGCTTGGCTCTCTAGTCAGTGTGACATTGGAAAAAAAAAAAATGGCGTCAGACACAACCGGTGTGACCCGGCCTTTAGACCTGATAGCTATGAAGCTATTTTTTTCTTTTTACTTTTGTATTGTCACATAGAAATTGCCCAATCTTAGCAATAAAATAACTTTAGGCTGTAGAAACTGTGTGATGGGAAAATGATTATGATTTTACAACCATAACTAAAGTCTTTGTATACCTTGATACCAACTAACCCTTCCCTTTTCAGCAGAAAAAAAAATCTGTTATATTCCTCCAGACTACAAATAAAGCATCAATTTTAGGAGGAAACGCACACTGCACCACATTATTATCAACTTTTAATCTAAAAGCAGACAGAAGCAGATTTTATTTTCCTGTTAAGTCCAGTAAACGTAGGAATAATTGTATGATTATTTAAATTTAATGTGGAGATAAATTTTTTTTATCTTGATTGCACATAGACCTGCACAGCATTAGGAAAACAGTTGCCATTGTATTTTTTTTTTAACTGATTGCAGAGACTTTCTTGGAAGCAATGATAGGAAGGGCTTAGTCAGATGCTGTGCTCTTAACCTCTGCATGTTAAACATTTCAACTGTTAGACGATCTTGCTCTGCCTTTTACCACCTGATGTAGATGTTTGTAAAGAAAGTACTATTTAAAGCTCTTGTTATTTTTAGATTTGAATTATTAATTTTCATACGAATACAGATCGGTTGACGGAGATTCTTCACATTCACATTCATTATCTCCAAGTGGAATTCTAATGTTGACCAAGGTTAAATCAACAAACCCTCCCACAGCTTTGTTGATTCTGCTTCATGGCACTGCTCTCTGTTAAGGTCACAAAATTGCCTAAGGCAAAATATCTATGCTGTTGGTGAATAGTTGCTTAATTGTAGACCCCGAAAAATGTTCTCCTTTCTTTTTAGCCCACTTTTAGCCCATTGGAAGGGACTAAGATCACGGTGAACAATCTTCATCCAAAGGTTACGGAGGAAGACATTGTGGTGAGTAGATGGTTCTGTTTGACTTTGACTTCCATGTCTTCTGTGATGTGTTTAATGCTGTGGAGCCACTAAACTTGGGTGTGGTTGTGCTGCCTGTTTGTCCAAAGGAACTGTTCTGTGTGTGTGGCGCTTTGAAGCGAGCACGCCTGGTGAAGCAGGGCGTAGCTGAGGTGGTGTTTGTCCGTAAGGACGATGCAATCAATGCATACAGGAAGTACAACCATCGCTGCTTGGATGGTGAGTGCCACATGTTGTAGGTACTAGAACTACAGTAGCTGTGATACTCTGATGAAAGTGATCGATTTCCCTCATCTCCTCTTGTCCCCTGCCAGGCCAACCCATGAAGTGTAACCTTCATATTCAGGGAAACGTCATCACCTCTGATCAGCCGATTCTACTGTAAGTCATCCCTTTGATATGGAAAATCTTTTCTCTCTTTCGAAATACTGTTTTTGTTTATTAAGAACTTCAGGTTATGTTAGCAGAAGCTTGGATAATCATTTTTTTAATTCTTTAGTTGGACCCGCTTAAAGCCGCATTTTTCCTAGTGGCGAAGTTGTTGTTAAATAACGGGGTGTTGTGGGTGTGCTCTCTATGCACGTCTAAATATCGACATGAGAGAATAAGGTGAACAAGGGCGGAGACTCCCCCAAATAAGAAATGAAAGGACGCGACTGAAATGCAACTGTGGTCCAAACATTTGCTCTCCTCGTAGCGAGTGGTGCTCAGGCCTTAAGTCACTAAGTAAAACATTTAGTTGCAATACTGACGTCTACTGGTTCTGGTTGATGTGTAACACGGCAGTTGTCCTGTTGCAGATAACCTGTATTTGTTGATCTATGTGGATCAGCTTAATCCAGACTAACATTGCTTTGAAAAACTGTCTTAAGACTGAGATGGATTATGTGATCCTTGGTCCCAAAGCATTAGCAAATTTGTATAATTTGTATCCTTATTAAACCTTTTGAAAAACCGGTCCCTAATGTTCAACCTGAGCTTTGGAAATCTACAGCTCATCCAGAGGAGGTTTGTTTTATTAATCATCTTCTCTGTGGTCCTTCAGTTTGGTAGAAGGTCAGGTCAAGTGAAGGTTTGGACTTGTATCATACTCTTTATGTTTTCTCTTTATGCTTGCTTTACTCTCTTCCAGCTTCCTCAAGTCTCAGTCCTTGGATAACTTGAGACTCCTTCCTATCTGTATTTAGATGTCACTGTTAGATGTATGGCCTATAAACATGCAAGTTCCTCTCTTTAACAGCATGAAAGATAAGGGATTACAAAAACAGGTGCTAAAAATGACACTTGTTTAAAAGTTAAAAAACATGTTAACTTTGTGGTCAAGTTCTGTTATTACAGCAGTCAACATGCAAAAACCCAGCCCACCTCAAGAAAATGAATTGTGACCAACGCTTTGCAGCCTTCAGGGTTGATGAACTGTAATCTCCTAGTGGAGGCCTCTTGTTTTTAGTAAAATCCACATAGGACATTTTCATTAGTTACCATGATTGGCTGAAACCAAACTTTGGTAGGCAGTTTCTAGGAGGCGCTTTGTCTATTTAGCTTGGAAAGTTCTTCTGAATGTCATTCCTTGCCCTGAACAGATTTGATAGGATCAGTCCCAGCTGCATAATGTTTAGGACTAAACTGAGAATGTTGGCATTTAATTGAAGGCTGCTTCTTTCAGACCCAAAAGCTAAATAGTGCTTAATTTGTTCCCTCTTCTCCTTAATGATGCACCATATTGTGTGTCATATAAAATTTATGTAAAAATGAATTTTTTTCCACATAAGTTGAAACGTCTTCAAAAAACTGAGCGGTTTCCTGTTGCCTTACAATTTAAGCATATGTTGTGTTTACTTATAATAATTTATAAATTGAATTAAAATTTGTTACAAGAAAATAGTGTAAAGTTTATATAACAGTGTTACACTAACTTCATTGTGTATAAAAAAAGACTGACCTGTTTTGTTTTGGGCTCCTCAGGAGACTCAGCGACACCCCAGGTGCGGGCAGCATCACAAAAAAAGACGGTCTGCCTCCTTCTCTGTCCCGTCCCAGTGGTCAGCGCGCATCCTCTCAGCCCACTCCTGAAGTGGACCCCCAGACCATTCTCAAGGCTCTGTTCAAGTCCACCGCACAGTCCAGCTCCTCCACCGAGCCCCCCAGTGCACAGAATACCGCCTTTCGCATCAAGATATAAAAGCTGGCGTGTGAAACGAATCCATTGCTGTGTTGCAGCAATCTCAGTGTTCACATTTAAGCCGTGGTTTCCACTGATGTCTAGCAGCCCACATTCTCTGATGAAAATGGTTTTTACACATTTCATTGAGAGTAGTACTCAGAACAGGAGGTTAAGAAACGACCAACGTCCTCTTTATTTTTGTTTTTGTGCAATCCAATGTTATTTAGACCAGCTGAAGAATTGTTGATATTTTACATCAGCATACAGAGGAGATGAAGCTGTTTTCTTTTATAAAACACGGCTTGTTTTTACCCTGCAGTTATCTGCGCCTTCCAAAAGAGTGATTTAAAAGAGTGATCCACATGCTATTTGAAAACTAAAGTTATTCTTAAGGATCAACAGCATTTACTTATCAGTCTATCTGAACAGGATATTTCAGCCTTCTTTAGCAATTCTTCCCCACTTTGGGACCTGTTCAATCCAAGTAATAGTTCTGCTTTTTAACTGAAAACATGTAAACAAGAGCAGGAAGAGACCAGTCCCATGTTTTTCGATGGATTTCCAGTTTGTGTGGAAGTCAGTGCTCTGTTTGTAACGAGTTTCCCATGCTTGTTTAGTTTTGGAGCAGAATAAACTTGATTTGTTGTAGTACACATTATGCTCTGTTTATGTCAAACAACTGTAAATTACTTTTAGGTTGCTCTCTTGGTTTGTCAATTGGGGTTGTCCGATCTGTTTGTGAATTGTTGCCATTAAATATTTAGCTTTGTAGATCCAGTCTTAAGTTGTTACCTTTTTTTCCTCCCATTATAATTACGAATAAGTAAACAGACATGCTAAGAATACATTCAAAAAAGTTTTACTCTTATAAGTTCTGGTTTTAATACCTTTAAATCTTTTACCAGGTGTCAAAGTAAATGGTGCATTAGGGACATAACATTCGTAGAACATGCTAAAACGTTTTATTCATTTAACACTTTGTATCCCAGTAGCGTGGGGTACAGTTGTACATGAATCAAGTCTGTCAGCAATTATGTTCACAGGTTTAGAAAATACATGTCAAGCTTTTTTGTTGAACCTTGATATACATAAAAACATCCAACTTGAACTATTTTTTTCTATGATTTCTGTTACATTCTCCCAAAAAGGCCAAACGAACCACATATATCAATTACAAGTTGACAGTTGTAGGACTCAAAAATTATATTTTTTGTTACATCTTTTATTTGCTATATTTTTCATACTTTTATTTAGTTTAAGGTTAGAAACAGGGACCACGTTTGCTGAGGTTAAAATTCTGCCTCAGTATAAAATATCTTTATTGTCCCTCACTGAGGAATAGTTGTAAAGGACATACGACTTAAATATAAAAAAAGATGTTAAGAAACCTCAAAAGAAAAACACTGCTGTTAAAAGGGGGATTCAGACATTTGGCACCGAATGTCCTTTTTAATGGGTTTTTAGCACAGGATAGATATACTTTTATATTTACAAATGCCTCTCCACAAACTACGGCATATTTTAGCGTATTGTTTAAACTGCACCAGGTCTATACGACAAAAAAAAAAAAAAAAAAAAAAAACAACCCTCGAGCTGCATCATTCAAGT